>CAWVNO010003029.1:892469-918469 GCA_963930645.1 Salticus scenicus
CTACATATGTAAACAAAGAATTTAAATGTAAATAAAGACTACAAATGTAAACAAAGACCTTAAATGTAAACAAACTCTAAATGAAAACAAAGACTATAAATATAAACAAAGACTACAAATATAAACAAAGACTCTAAATGGAAACAGACTACAAATGTAAACAAAAACTACAAATGTAAACTAAAACTCTAAATGTAAACAAAAACTACAAATGTACACAAAGACTGCAAACGTAAACAAAAACTCTAAATGCAAACAAATAAAAATGTAAACAAAGACTCTAAATGTAATAAAAAACTCTGGGTAACCAGACTACAAATGTGAACAAAGGCTCTAAATTTAAACAAACACGCTATATGTAAACAAAGACTACAAATGTAAACAAAGACACTATATGGAACTCTAAATGTAAACAAAGAATAAAAATGTAAACAAAGACTACAAATGTAAACAAAGACCTTAAATGTAAACAGACTCTAAATGAAAACAAAAACTACAAATGTAAACAAAGACTACAAATATAAACAAAAACTCTAAATGGAAACATACTACAAATGTAAACAAAAACTACAAACGTAAACTAACACTCTAAATGTAAACAAAGACTACAAATGTAAACAAAGACTGTAAACGTAAACAGACTCTAAATGTAAACAAATAATAAAAATGTAAACAAAGACTCTAAATGTAATAAAAAACTCTGGGTATTAACAATGACTCTAGGTGTAAACAAGGACTACAAATGTAAACAGAGTCTAAACGTAAACAAAGTCTGAAAATAAAAACAAAGACTCTAAATGTAAACAGAGGCTAAAAATGTGAACAAAGACTACAAATGTAAACAAAGTCTCCAAATGTAAACAAACACGCTATATGTGAACAAAGACTACAAATGTAAACAAAGACACCAAATGGAACTCTAAATGTAAAAAAAAATAAATGTAAACAAAGACTACAAATGTAAACAAAACTAAAAGTAAACAAATACTACAAATATAAACAACGACTAAAAATATAAACAAAACTAAATGTAAACAAATACTAGAAATATAAACAAAGACTCTAGAAGTAACCAAAAACTCTTGGTGTAAACAAGGACTCTAGGTGTAAAAAAGGACTGCAAATGTAAACAAAGTCTCTAAATATAAACAAAGTCTAAATGTAAACAAAGACTACAAGTGTAAACAAAGACTACAAATGTAAACAAAAACTGTACATGTAAACAATCTCTCTAAATGTAAACAAAGACTACAAATATAAATGGACTCTAAATGTAAACAAAGTCTGTAAATTTAAACAAAGAATACAAATGTAAACAAAGAGCACAAATGTTAAGTGACTCAAACTGTAAATAAACTCTCTAAATATAAACAAAGTCTACAAATGTAAACAGACTATAAATGAAAACAAAGACTCTAAATGCAAACAGACTAAAAATGAAACAAAGACTACATATGTAAACAGACTCTAAACGCAAACAAAGACTGCAAATGTAAACATAGACCTAAATGTAAACAAAGACTACAAATGTAAACAAAGACTCTAAATGTAAACAAAAACTACAAACATAAACAGACTCTAGATGTAAGTAGACTACAAATGTAAACAAAGATTACAAATGTAAATAAAAAGCACAAATGTTAAGAGACTCAAAATGTAAACAAAAAGACTAAATATAAACAAAGAGACTAAATGTAAACAAAGTCTACAAATGTAAACAAAGACTACAAATGAAAACAAAGACTCTAAAAGTAAATAAAGGCTCTAAACATAAACAAAGACATGTAAACAAAGACTACAAACTTATACAGACTCGGTATGTAAAGAAAGACTCTTAAAGTAAACAAAGACTACAAATGTAAACAAAGTCTACAAATATAAAAAAAGACTCTAAATGGAATTAAAGATTACACATGTAAACAAAGATTCTAAATTTAAACAAACACTACAAATGTAAACAAAGACTCTATATGTAAAGAAAGTCTAAAAATGTAAAGAAAGTCTAAAAATGTAAACAAAGGCTACAAATATAAACAAAGACTCTAAATGTAAAGAAGGTCTCTAAATGCAAAGAAAGATTACAAATGTAAACAAAGACTACAAATGCAAACAAAGACTACAAATATAAACAAAGACTCTAAATAAAAACTACAAACGTAAACTAACACTCTAAATGTAGACAAAGACTACAAATGTAAACAAAGACTGCAAACGTTAACAAAGACTCTAAATGTAAACAAAGACTACATATGTAAACAAAGAATTTAAATGTAAATAAAGACTACAAATGTAAACAAAGACCTTGAATATAAACAGACTCTAAATGAAAACAGACTAAAAATGTAAACAAAGACTTCAAACGTAAACAAAGACTGCAAACGTAAACAAAAACTCTAAATGTAAACAAATAATAAAAATGTAAACAAAGACTCTAAATGTAATAAAAAACTCTGGGTATAAACAAGGACTACAAATGTAAACAGACTGTAAGCGTAAACAAAGTCTAAAAATAAAAACAAAGACTCTAAATGTAAACAAAGGCTAAAAATGTAAACAAAGACTACAAATGTAAACAAAGTCTCTGAATGTAAACAAACACGCTATATGTAAACAAAGACTACAAATGTAAACAAAGACACCAAATGGAACTCTGTAAACAAAAAATAAAAATGTAAATAAAGACTACAAATGTAAACAAAACTAAAAGTAAACAAATACTACAATTATAAACAACGACTACAAATGTAAACAAAACTAAATGTAAACAAATACTAGAAATATAAACAAAGACTCTAGAAGTAACCAAAAACTCTTGGTGTAAACAAGGACTCTAGGTGTAAAAAAGGATTACAAATGTAAACAAAGTCTCTATATATAAACAAAGTCTAAATGTAAACAAAAACTACAAGTGTAAACAAAGACTACAAATGTAAATAAAAACTCTACATGTAAACAATCTCTCTAAATGTAAACAAAGACTACAAATATAAACAGACTCTAAATGTAAACAAAGTCTCTAAATTTAAACAAAGAATACAAATGTAAACAAAGACTATAAATGTTAAGAAAGTCTACAACTGTAAACAAGGACAACAAATGTAAACAAAGACACTAAACGTAAACAAAAACTACAATCGAAAACAGACTCTAAGTGTAAACAGAAAACAAATGTAAACAAAGCCTCTAAATATAAACAAAGTATCTAAATGTAAGCAGTTTACAAATGTAAACAAAGAAAACAAATGTAAACTAAGAGCACAAATGTTAAATGACTCAAACTGTAAACAAACTCTCTAAATGTAAACAAAGTCTACAAATGTAAACAGACTATAAATGAAAACAAAGACTCTAAATGCAAACAGACTAAAAATGTAAACAAAGACTGCAAATGTAAACATCCCAGATAGCATACACATTTGCAGCAAGTTTGATTTTTTCTGGATATTATCTTGTCATGACAAATTTGACGCGACAAATTTGCAGCAAGGCTACCACAAGGTAGATGAAACACAAATACAATAACTCCTTGCATGTCAAGTTTGGCGTGAAACTGATTCAAACACGCGAGATTCATCTCAATGACGCAAGCAGAAAATCTTCTGTCCGGTGAGAGAAACCAACCAACGCATGCGCAGCTTTGCATGCGCGGATGCGCGGCACAGATTGGGCTCGGGAATTACGCTTCTTCACGTTCTAGTTGAAATCAAAGTTTAAACAAGAAAATAAAAAGCTTAGAAACAGGTATTTATTATTTTAATTATTTTTATATGTGGTTATTTATGTTGGTAAATTAACATTTTTCTATAATCTACAACTTATTTCTTCTAAAAGTTGTAACAAAATAAAAAGTTATGCTATTTTTATTTTAATGCTTACGTTCTTAATTTGCTTGTTTACATTTTACATGTGCCTATTATTTGAATATGCTTAAATTACTTACCATCATACATGAATTGTGATAGATTAGTTTTATTTAGCATCCAAGAAATATTTTATTCTAAAATTATTAGAAATCGTCTATCCATTTTCATGTCTATGAATTAATAATAACTGACTCTGTATCTGCAAAAGAAAACTGTAAAGAAAATAATCTCTAATCTGCAAATTCCTATAAATCTGCACAACCTCTGGACAAAACTTTTGAGAGTCAGAGGAAGTTGACTGTAAAACAACAAATGAAAAGTTTTTTAGTAGTTCAATACTGCACTTTATTTTTCAACTTAAAATAGATAAATACAAACTATGGACTTTTTTTTTTTCTTTTTTAGTTGCCACTGAGCAGGGTTGGTTGAAAAAACTGGAAGAAATGGAAGAAACCAACCAGAAGACAAAACAGATGTTCAAAATTAAAATTTATGGGCTATACACTCAAAGCATAAATATAATGTCAAATCTAAACTATGATCTAATTAATATTAAAAATATTTTTAGAAAAATAAGTTATTTGATAACAAACACTAAACATATACAGGTGATGGGTTTTTACTTTTCAATGCTAATATTTTTAGAATTTTTTGCATAGATACTACCTCATATTACTATACCTTCAAACAGTACAAGTGATAATTACGGAATTAGCCATGATATTTGCACTTTTTTTTTAAAGGATACAATTTTTTGTATAAACTTTAACTTGAAGCCGGTACCCAACGAACTGTATCAATAAGTACTGATATACCTATTTTTAAACTCTCCTGCAGGTTCTCTGGGATTAAAAAAAAAAAAAATCCATAGTTTGTGTTTATCTATTTTAAATTGAAAAATAAAGTGCAGAATTGAACTACTAAAATACTTTTCATTTGTTTTACAGTCAACTCCCTCTAACTCTCAAAAGTTTTGTCAGAGGTTGTGCGGATACAGAGTCAGTTATTATTAATTCATAAATAGACATCAAAATGGAAAGACAATTTCTAATAATTTTAGAATAAAATATTTCAATAAAACTTATCTATCATAATTCATATATGATTGTAAATAATTTAAGCATATTCAAATAATAGGCACAGATAAAATGTAAACAAACAAATTTAAAAAATACGAAACAAAATATTTTTGAAAGTTTAGAAATAATATTCAACACTGATTAATTTTGTTAAACGTTGAAGCAATAGTGATTATTTTTAAGCACTAGTTTGTATAAATTGCAGGATAATAAATACAAGACTGTTATTCCCCCTCCTCCCCAATTATGTTTCAAAGTAAGGTTTAAGCTAAAAAATTGTTTTAAAAAAGTAAAAATTTGAATTTTTTTTAAATATGAGATGTAAATTTCTTTTTCATTCAAAAAACAATTACGGATTAGTATTATTTGCAAATTATAAATCTGTGGATTAGAGGGAGTTGACTGTACTGTATATGACAATAAGAAAAATAAAGTTTTTGATGGCATTTTGTAATACAGTAATTATCGAATATTAGTACTCTTAATTAACTGGATGTTTTTTAAGAGCTGTTTTATCAGAAAGTATAAGCAAGTGATCAAAACTATTATTTATTACCAGTTAAAGAAATAAAATCGTCTAGATTATAAAACTTTACACTGTTTAAATTGAAACTAATTTTTTTTTTTACTGGATTTTGAGTATTTTGGAACGTGATCATCAGATACCAAAGATCACTTCGGTAAATATCTCATAATTATTAATTAAATATGTAACTAAACTTTTATAGGTATAATTAAAGTTACTTAAATGTTGTTTATAAGATAAATGAATCCACTGTATCTTACAAATCTGCATTTTATAGGATAAATTTTTAAGAAAAAGTTTCTTCCATTTCTTCCACTTGGAAGAAACCTATTTCTTCCGGCCGGTTTTTTCCGCGGTTTTTTCCACCTTGGAAGAAAAATGCCAACCCTGCCACTGAGAGCCCTGTATTACTCATTACCTAATTTTTTTTTTTTTTTTTTTTTAATTTAATTTTGAAGCTATAAAATGCAAAAAAAAAAAAAAAAAAAAAAAATACTTTTAGTTCATGTGACACACTTTAAAGATTTAAAATTCAATTTGAAAAATTCACTTTTGGTAAACAAGTTCTAATTTAACAGTTGGGAATTTTATGATTGTGAAAACTGAATTTAAAAAGTAATGAATGATTTTAATAACAAATTTTTCAATAGAATAGCAGCTTGGTGCTTAGACATTTGACAATAGGCGATATGTCACTTTAAGTCTTTCCAATATCACACCTTTGTGGAGTCATCCTGATATTAATAATAATAATAATAATTAACCCTTTATTTTGTATTATTAATTTAAAACCTGTAGCTGTAATGATTTCAAATTATATAACACTGTTGTAATTGCTGCTTATGTCACGACTATGTACAAAATAAAATATTTACGTAATTTAAAATCAGCGATTGAATAATAATAAAAATCATGGATTTAAAAAATTTAGTATTTAAATTAATAACATTATTTATTAGTGCTGCACCGAGTAGCACTTTGGCCGAGTACCGAGTAGTTGTAAGAAAGAATAATTGATGCACCTTGAAATTAAAAAAAATGGCTTTTGAATATAAAATTTAGTTAAATTTTAAACAGCATGCTTTCATGCAGAACTTTTGTAGTGTATATACATAATTAAGTTCATTGCTATATTTTGATACTTTCAGCATAGTGGATTACTAAAACCATAACTGATAACTTTATTCTTAACATCTTTTTTAGATGTGGAATTATCATCCTCAGATAATTCTTAGAGAATATAAGTTACTATGCACTAAGACTTAATTTAAGATACATGAAATTTACATATGAAAGGCGAACATTAAAATATTTTATAATTTCAAACATGACAGGCTTCATTAATCTTGAGATCGTAGAAATGTAAAATGATAGGAGGTTTTGGGCCATAATTGGTAAAACAACAGATTTGATTATGAAAATACATTTTAAATAACATTTTAGTGTATTTACCTTTTTTATACATACCGTAAAATGCCTTAAAAGCCTTTTACTCGGTTAAATTCTCCCTCCTCTTTTCACATTAATTATTTTTGTTCTTAAAAACTAAATAAATGCACCTTTTGCTCAACGGTAGACTATCCGAATAGGTGATAGTTTTTTTACATTATTTTAGTATAAATTTCAAAATATATCTTTTCTTACCGATTTCAAAGTGTCTTACTTTTATTTGCACAAATGTATAACTAAAATTTTGTGTTGATGTTACATAGGGGCTCTTTTTTTTTCTAAAATATTTTATTTTTGTCTGATTTATAGATACATTTTTATGTACTAAGTTTTTATAAAATAATGCATATTACATACATACAAGATAGTTATAATTAAAAGCTCATATCATGAATCATATCTATACCAAGTTTGGTAACAGCCCGTTTTAACGGGAGAAAGCTCTTATAGCAAAAATTTTAATTATAATGGCTCTGTATTTATATTTTCATATTTTTTTTAGTTTAGTTATAAAATAAATATCTCTCATTGACACATTTCTTTCAATTGCATAAAAATAGTGAAATTCTCACAACTACTCGGTATTGGCCGAATACATTGCCTAAATTTGGCCGAGTAAGCCCAGTACCGAATATATACCGAGTACTCGGTACAGCTCTATCATTTATAACTAACTTAAATAATAAAAGATATAAATAGCACTTTGAAAAAGGTATCTAATAATTCCAATAGTTTTTTGCTATTTTTCCTTCACAAATATGAATTGTACTTTGTATTTTAATAAAAATTACACTAATCACTAATGTAATACAAAACTATAATACAGTCGAACCTCGTTAATGTGAATCTCTAGGGAGATAAAAAAAAAATTTTGTTATCAGTAGTTCATGCTGTCGGTAACTAATTTTCATATAACAAAACTAATCTTCCTTTTAACAAGGATTGTGGAAACAATTCATGTTAACGAGGTTCGACTGTCCTCGTTTTTTTCCGCCTTGGAAGAAACTTGCCAACCCTGCTTTAACATTACTTTAGAAACTATATTAAACAATTTGTTTTCATTTAAATATAAGTTATTTCTTAATTATTCTGAATAATCTTAATTTAAAAATAATTTAAAGTAGCAGTTATGTCAGAATTTTTTCAAATGATTTAAGATGTTTAAAGTTGAATTTTTATACGTTCAGCTAGCCGAATAGTAGCCAAATAATTTGATATTTAACCAGACCAAAAATTCAGCAGTATGGCCGAATATTCGGTATATCCCTAATAAATATATATGTTTTGTACATAAAATAAGGATTACAGAAATATGAATTATGTGAATTTGGTTTCTTAAGTAAATGCACAGGCTTTTTATTTATTTATTTATTAATTTATTTTTTTATTATTTGAAAATTTTTATATATGAAAAAATAAAAAAATGATTCTCTCTAAATTCAGATTTTAATGATAGTATAATTACAAGTAGGAAACTTTAAGCATTAAAAAATTTGAATTTGTCTTTTAATATGAATAATTATTCATCATTTGCTGTTGAATGCTTTTTTGTCTTGAATATGCACTGAATGTTTAGAAAAATTGGTTTGTGGAACTTATCAGAGAATATTCTCCAAATCAGAATTATTAGTTGTAAAGCGAATATCGTGAAATAAGGTCTTTATGTTCTAGTTATGCATGTCAAATGGATTTATTATGAATGAATTTTATAATTTAAGTCGTAAACATGAAAAATATTTATGTTATTTAGCAAAAAAAGAATGTTTTCAATTATTCTCTAAATTTAAAACTTCGGAAAATATTCTTGCCTTACATCTCTACATATTCCCTATAAATAAGAGTTACAACTTCAATTTGTTTTCTTTAATACTTTAAATATACAAAGTGGCTATTCGGATAATCTTTTCCAAGGAGAATAAATTAGCACTAATAAAAGAGTAAAATTTATCCCCGTGCATGAAAATTTCGTTTCGACTTTTTTTTTTTTTTTTGAGTGTGTGAGTGGGGTAGAGAAAAGGGTTTAAACTGCCATTAGTTTTTTTAGCATATATTTGTGGACGGAAATTACAAAACCACTGAAAATATTGGGAATCATTATCTATTTAGTACATCCGGATTTAATTTCGACTTTTAATAGTTGAATTTAAATACAAAAATATTTAAAATCATAATTGAGATTTTGCTTCATAGATATATTCTCAGTGCTACTATTGTGTTTCTTGAAATCGAAACAATTTTGCTTATTCATTTTTCTTAAATCACAATATATGCTTGGTTAAAATCGTCAGTGAACAAAACAAACAGAAAACAAAATTGAGGGGGCACCAAGTTAAGAAAAAGAAATCAATACTAATCAAAGAATTAATTTTTGAAAAAGCTAAAATAATGCTTATATGTTTTAGCTAAAATGCTAAAGAAACTTTTTTGCCAGGTTAAACCCTGGTAGAGATTAATTATTTTCATAGAAATTTTGTACTCTCAATGATGCTAAACTTCTTCAGAAAAGGGCAGTAACTCAAAATAATTTTTAAAAGCAAAAATGAAAATAATAAAGCTTTTGAAAATTGAATAATAAAAATAAAAAATGCAACATGGAAACATCTTAGTAAATGAGGATTTTCAATCTTTGAAAAAATCTTCACAATATGTTTGTTTATGAATATGTATAAATAAATCTGCATATTCAACTACATAGATGTTATTCGTTTTTTTCTTTTCTTTCTTTCTCTTTTTTTTTTTTTTTTTTTTTTTTTTTTTTTAACAATTAAACCGTTTCAATATAATTCTATACAAACCAAACCCAATATTCTATAGAAATATAATATATGATTTTTCTGAAAATGACTTTTGTACTTATTTTGTAATGTTTCTTAACAGCAATGTTGAAATAAACATGGATTGTAGATCAATTACATTATGCACTTTCAAAATGTTAAAAGTTTGAATTTGTAGTTGAAACAAGAAAAATCATTAGTATGTTAGAGAAATTTCAAGATCAAACAACAAAATCATTATATTATGATACAGAGATTTAAATATTTTGATGTTTGTATCAGTGGCAGCTCGTGAACCGAAAATAGGTGAAGAGCTCAAAAATAAATTTAAGTATTTTTAATGCATAATTTTTATTAAGCATGGTCTTAACTAAAATTAACTAAAAATACTTATTTAAATGTAAATTTATATTCTATAAACTAATACAGTGTGCCTCTTCACTTATTTTCGGTGTACGAGCCGCCACTGGTTTGTATCGAGATTAGAATGAGATATGGTCAGAGTCTGTGCAACAAGCAGTGTTTCCGCTATGGTCGCATTTTTTGCGAAATGAAAAAATGAAATAACACATTTTCGCTTTTTTGCTAAAGCATCTTACTAAACACAAAAAAAAAAAAAAAAAAAAAAAAAAAAAAAAATTCTACAGCAAAAATATTATAATGAATTTTTCTTGGAGAAAAAATCGTAACAGTGATCAAGAAAAATTAGTCGGTTATAAGGAAAATCAAACGCTGAACTACGCATAAGAGTTGCATTCCGGAAATCAATTTGTAAATAAACACTACTCTTCGATTTTTCATGCAGTTTTCAAAAAATGCTGAAACCACGAAGGTAGATACATTAACCTTCTACCTACATTGACTAAACTAGATACTACACTCACATCGCAACAGTGCTATACGTGAATGGGCGTATGCGTGTGTCGGATCTTGTTTAGTCTCTTACCCACGTGTAGGTAAGAACGAAGTGAGTACTCTGGAAAGTTGAAAAGTGGCTATGGGTTAGAAGAGATATTCTTTCACGCAGCAGTGGCTCGTTTTTTTTCTTAGTTTTTCTTGAATATATATTGTATAATTATGGATAAATACTTGAAAAACAAAAGGAAAAATGATAATTCTGATTCATGAAGAGATGATGATGAAAAGAAAGCTAAATCTACAAATACAGTTATTAATTACTTTTTGTTTTTCATTTCAAATTTCAAAAAATGTTATTACCTTCTGTGCATAATTTTTTAAAGACCTCATTAAAAATTTTAAGTTTAATTTACAAATGAAAATTAGAGATATCGTGGCGTTTAGAATAATGTGTGAACTGATATTCATCATCTTTTTCTACTGTTTCTGTCATTTTAGACTTTTGCTAAAGCTTTTTTCTGATTTTAGCTTTTTTGCTGAAGAAAATTTTTACTCAGCTTAAACCCTGGCAACAAGGAAGCGATCCGAATAGCCTCCGCACTAATCGCACTGATGGACGAATAGCAACGGCCTTAAATATACATTTAATTTTATAATGTAGTTTAAGTTTTGTTTGAGCTGTGCTATTAGAAAGAGAGGTGCAGACTGAAGTTAAATAGTATTTAATCTCATAGGCACTAACAAGAGAAATTTTTGGAAGTGCTAAGCAGAGGTGGATAAAATGAAAAACTTTCTGCAAACACAGAATTAAAAAAAAAAAAAAAAATCTACAAACAACGCATGTAAAGTAAAAAAAAAAAATAAATAAATAAATAAATAAAACTATAAAACAACAAATATAAATAAAGCATTTAATTTATATCCATAAAAGGAAGGGAGAAATTTTGAGTTATGTTTTCAATGCAGAAATTTTCGGAGACATTATTTGAGTAAACTGTTTTAAATGCTTTTTTTTTTTTTTTTTTTTTTTTTAATGCCAAAAAAAAAAAAAAAAAATTCTGCAAAAGATAAAAAATTTACGTGAATGGTGTTTGGATATTCGTGTATATTATCCAACTCTGGTGCTAAGATATTTTAGTAGTTACTAAGTTAATAAGACTGAATTATAAATTATAATTTTTCAATCACTCTTTTTATTTTTATTTTTTAAAGGATACCAAAATCTATATGAATAAAGTATCTGTGTGTCTCTGCACTCTGGTGTTTAGACTACTGATCACATAGCTACAAATATTGGCAAATGGGTAGTTGGGACACTGCAGGCGTGTATCTTGGCATTTTTTTTTTTTTTTTTTTTTTTTTTTTTTTAATATACTAGAAGGCTGCCCCCTGATTACTCTGCTCACCAACCCCTGGATCACTTTAAATATTAACCCCTGTGAGGCATTTCGCTGAATAGGAATATTATTAGTGTACAACACAAAACAAAAGCGCAGAAAAATATTATAGAAATTCCCATATTTAATGTCAAATTAAAATACATAATATTTAATACCACATTCTTTTGTTTTTTAAATAAAATATGCTTAAAATTCTTTTTTTTTTTTTTTTAAGGAATAGAAAGAAATTTATAATATCTAGATCATTTTGTTCTACAACTTTAGTACTCGTATATGACTCCCTTGGAAACTTTTAATTTTTTGTCATTATTTGGCGATGAATTTTTTGGTGTAATTGTTTTTTTTTTTTTTTTTTAAAAAGAAGAAAAAAAATCTAGTACTTATAATCTATAGTCTATACTTTTTTCTAATACCTATACTTTTTTCTAATGTCTATACTTTTTAGGAGATGAATTTTTTCTTGTCGTAATTAGAAATATGAAATGTGTCCTAGAAATGTCAAATTCTGTAGTGTTAAAAAATTATCAGTGCAAAATTACAAGATTTAGAAATGAGTTTGATTTTGACTCTATTTGAAACAACTTGCAGGTTGATCTACAACTCTATTCTGTGATTTTCTTTGTGTGTTTGTACTTCTGTGTGTTTTGTTTTTATAGCTGCTTGTCAAAGATGCCATAAGGTGGGTGCCACTGACGTTAAAATCAAAGAGGCTTTTGGCGACTGGCTCAACCAAGCCAAAGTGAGAAAAAATCGAAGGTAATTTATTTTTCTCAATTATTGTGGTTAACGCATTCGCTGCCACTCACGTTCCATTGCATGATGTTCACTATTGTTCCAAATGGCAGTCACGTAAGATCAGCAGCGAGTGTGTTAAGTCAAAAATTGATATTTTTTATAGATACCAAATTACCCAGTAGCAGAAACATCGCGACAGGGCGACATAGTCGCAAACACACACAAAAATAGCTTGCGAACAGTTTTTGCCTGCACTGATAAAAAATTTGTCCGCAACTTTCAGATATCAATTCACTTATAAATATTTCTGTATCAAAACTAAAACTAATACTTTTATTATGTATAATTATTTATATTGTGTTGTGTCAAACATTGCTATTAATTATTTAATTGAATGAGATGGATGAATACAATTGTTTATACTATATTGTTCTGTAGTAAAATTGTATTCGTGTATTGTTGCACGAGATCACCGCTGATGTTAACCCCCCTCCACCCTACCCCCATCAGCTTTCAGGCTTTTTGAGTGTAAGCCATTTTCACCTCTGATTACATGCAAATTTTGCAGACAGATTATGAAATTTTAAAAGCCTATCGCAGACAGCTACAAAACTTTCTGCCACTGGGCCAAATTAAGTAGAGTTATTTATATTGTTGTGCATTTGACAAAAAAAAACTGTCATCAAGGGTGCAGAATTAGAATATGTCCAAATGCCCAAACGAGGTTTGGGGGAAGTAAAGTGTATAATCAGGGGTCTGTACAGACTTTTCAAACAGGTTCCTGTTTTTGTGAAATGTCAACACATGATTTTGTGAATCTAAACTTAGTCTGAAAATAAAGTTCTTCTGAGCATTTTTGTCTAGGGTCCTCTTTTTTGTAAAATTGTGAAAAATGTAATTTTTCAAAATAAAATTACAATTAAGATTTTATTTGGACAATGATGGCTATTTTTTTATAGAGCTAAGCTCACACATATGTATAGAAACCTTTTATAAATTACATTGTTGCCACGCTACACTTGGAGAACCTGAAATAGTCAGGGAATTTTTAAATTGAGCATGAAAGTCAGGAATTTGAATATTTTAGCCAGAATGTGGAAAAGCCAGAGATTTTCATACAATGATTGCCAAAAAAAAAAAAAAAAAAAAAATGAATTTTTCCTCAAACGTACAGTCATTTGTCTTCTTTTTTCTTAGCTTCCGTCTTTTTTTCAAAACAAGGCCTCTCAGAAAAACCCCTCATGTAGGGTAATCTGTCCTTAGGTCAAAATAACATGTAACTTTTGTGTGTTCAAGTGGTGCCATGCTTATTTTGCCTTCAATACAACAACCAATGCACAATATATGCAGCGATGCCGTTTACGCGCTATAGCACGTAAATTACACGAAAAGTTGGAGGCTGGACGCAAAAAATTTATTATGGTGGGTCCCTGGGGACGCGTAATTTTCATTCTTGAAAAAAAAAAAAAAAAATCGGTACTAAAGAAAAAAGTAAATTTCACAATATTTCTTGTTTAAAACTAATATGTTCTTTATAATTTTAAAGCATTCTGCTCTAAAGAAGTAGAAAAAAAAAAAATCCTTTTGAACTTCATTTTACCATAAAGGAAAAATAACATATCCTATACGATAAACACAAACAAGCGGCCGGCGCAAAATCAAAAACGAAGTCCCGACTCTGAGACTAGAAAATAAAGCTGTACCGAGTACTCGGTATATATTCGGTACTCGGCCTGTTTGCCGAGTACTCGGTACTCGCCAAATTTAGGCAATGTATTCGGCCAATACCGAGTAGTTGTGAGAATTTCACTATTTTTATGCATTATTGAAAGAAATGTGTCAATGAGAGATATTTATTTCATAACTAAGCTAAAAAAAATTTGAAAATATAAATACAGAGCCATTATAATTAAAATTTTTGCTATAAGAGCTTTCTGCCGTTAAAACGAGCTGTTACCAAACTTGGTATAGGTATGATTCATGATATGAGCTTTTAATTATAACTATCTTGTATGTATGTAATATGCATTATTTTATAAAAACTTAGTACATAAAATTGTATCTATAAATCAGACAAAAATAAAATATTTTAGAAAAAAAGAGAGCCCCTATGTAACATCAACACAAAATTTTATTTATACATTTGGGCAAATAAAAGTAAGACACTTTGAAATCGGTAAGAAAAGATATATTTTGAATTTTATACTATAAAATAATGTAAAAAACTATCACCTATTCAGATACAGTCTACCGTTGAGCAAAAGGTGCATTTATTTAGTATTTTAAGAACAAAAATAATTAATGTGAAAAGAGGAGGGGGCATTTAACCGAGTAAAAGGCTTTTAAGGCATTTTACGGTATGTATAAAAAAGGTAAATACACTAAAATGTTATTTAAAATGTATTTTCATAATCAAATCTGTTGTTTTACCAATTATGGCCCAAAACCTCCTATCATTTTACATTTCTACGATCTCAAGATTAATGAAGAATGTCATGTTTGAAATTATAAAATATATTAATGTTCGCCTTTCATATGTAAATTTCATGTATCTTAAATTAAGTCTTAGTGCATAGTAACTTATATTCTCTAAGAATTATCTGAGGATGATAATTCCACATCTAAAAAAGATGTTAAGAATAAAGTTATCAGTTATGGTTTTAGTAATCCACTATGCTGAAAGTATCAAAATATAGCAATGAACTTAATTATGTATATACACTACAAAAGTTCAGCATGAAAGCATGCTGTTTAAAATTTAACTAAATTTTATATTCAAAAGCCTTTTTTTTTTTTAATTTCAAGGTGCATCAATTATTCTTTCTTAGAACTACTCGGTACTCGGCCGAGTACTCGGTAATCGGCTACCCGGCCAAAGTGCTACTTGGTGCAGCACTACTAGAAAACGAAGTTTTGATGCAAAAAGATTATTAGTGAAAAGTGTACGATACGCCACATCGCGTCTCTATGTAAATAAATAACCAGTGGGTGTCCTCTATCAAAGCTTAGCCGAAATATGAATGAAATTCGAAAAATGGTCGCAAAACCCTTCTTTCAAAGAATCCAAAAACATTTCTAATTTCAATACGATAAATACACACACGAGTGGTCGGCGTGAAAACATAGTTCTGGAACACAAAAAACGAAGGTCCTGTACGAAAAAGTTAACTGTTAAAAGTGCCGGAACATTGAATTGCATCACCCTGCTGCGTTCTAAGTTCGTTCAAACAAAACGAAAACAAATAGAACGGATGAACGAACGTAATTACAGGAACATGACATTATGTCTGTATTAAGATTCAAGAAATTTTATTATTATAAAACTAAGTATTAAAAAAATGTAATATGTTTGCTGTGTTAAGCAAAAAATAAAATAGTTTTGCCAATGTCAGAATGTCATTATTATTATAGTAATTTTGTTTACAGATAAGTTAGTACACTTCTTTTATTTTTTTCTCTAATACATTATTTAAGTTATCAGTATAGCTTATTGGTAAGTTATTTTGTGAAAGGAGGGTGGGGGACTTGGGGTAGCTTTTGCAGACGTGATATTTCCGTTTTCGGCAGGGGCCGATATCCAGAATATTCCGATAATCGGAATCAGGTCGATCCCGTGATTGCTGGATAATGAATCATGTGCTGTATTTGAAGTGGAATGTGTAACTAAATTTTGTAATCAATCTACTTATCTGAAAACTCATTTCTCAAAAAAAAAAAAAAAAAAAACTTTTTCTTTCTCTATCTCTCTCTTTTTTTGTGTGTGTGTTCCAGAGCACATTGAGTTAAATGTTTTCAGTTGTGTCTTAACAGCAACTATCTTCTACATAATATTAGTTTAAGACAATCTCAAAAAGAGCTGGTTAAAAATTCCTAAAAAACTGTTTTTCTAAACTCATGGGTCCCGGGAACTCAGGCTTTTGGAAGACTAGCAGCATCACTATGGCTAGACTGGAATTTTCTTAGAACATGTCTAGAAAAGTCAGGTAATTTCATTCTGCTATTTCAGTGGAAACTCTGAATTAGAAAATAAATATGAGCTTTCCGGGAGAAAATACAACAGAGCACATCCTAGTATTCAAGTGGTCTATTCATACTATGAAAGACTAGCTTTCAAAATGAAACCGATTTGTCAAAGATCTGTTTCATTTTGAACATAATTTTAAAAATATCTTGTTTACATTTAAGTATGTATACAGTGTACTCTCGATAACTCGAAAACCTTGATATGTCGAAAAATTATTTTTCCTTGTTTCCATATTCATCCAAAGTAAATTTTTATTCTTATGTTGAAGAATTTTCACTCAAAATCTTGTCTTTTTTTTTTTTAAATCTCTATTCAGTTCTGTTGAAAAGGTATGTTACCAAAAACCTCTCGCGCCCCTTATCTATCTGAGAGACCCAAATAACTCTATTGGTCATTTGAACGACAAAGGGATAAAAATAAGTTTTGTGGTGCATCAGATAAACATGCACATGTTTTGACTAATGCCAATCTCAGTTCCTTTTTCTTAAGATCCAGTTCAGTCGTTGCTAATAGAAACATGACATATGTACAAGAGACTTATGAGTCGCATTTTAGGGAAAAGGGGTTTGTATGAGTGTGCACTAATGTCTCAAACATATGTATTAGTTGGCCGGAGAAAAGTATGTCTGGGAATCACTGCCAGTTGTTTCAAAAATGGAAATTTCCATAATGATTAAATAAAAATTGAATTTTATTCACAATTGAATAAACGGTAGCGATTTTAGAGGCCATAGATAAAGGAGGAAAAAAGGACAAATCGAAAAAGATTTCAAAATTCCAGCATCGACTTTTTTATTAATAATATTGAAAAACAGAAACAAAACTGAGAAACTTTTCAAGCAGGAAAAAGAAGCTGCGAAGAAGATCAGAATGGCGGAATATCCTGATTTAGAAGAATGCCTCATAAAATGGTTTAAACAATGCAGAGCTCATAATGTCTCTCTTGGAGGCAATGTGTTAAAAGAAAAGGCTGAACAGTTCGCAGAAAAACTGGGGTATAAGGATTTCAAAGCCAGTAATGGATGGTTAAAGAACTTTAAAAAACGCAACATAATTTTTAGAAAATTGTGTGGCCTGAACCAATCAGTGAGCGATGAATTTTGTTCAGAATAGATTAAAAATCTTCCTGATCGTTTGAAAAACTATTCCCCGAATTCATCTCATCAACATTTTAAATGAGATGAGGATTTTCATTAAAGCACTATTAGGCGAAATTGCAGTTTTCAGTGGAGAAGCTTACCATGGAGGCAAGGCAAACAAAGTAAAGATTGAGTAACAGTGTTAGCTGTCAACATGAATGGCACCGAAGTTCGTTACAGAAGGAGGTTGTAAAGATCAGATGCTATTTTTAGGAAACAGGAAATTGCACCAATAAATATTCTGGATCGTATGAGCATGGTTGACTGACCTTAGAGCTGTGTGAGACAAAAGAACTGTTTCAGAAAAGCTAACTTTGTGAAAAAAGTAGAAAATGAAATTGAATCGGACAAGGAATAGGAAACCGGTATTGAACCTGATGATGAAATACAATGTGAAGAATGAGTGGAAATTCCAAATTCGCTAAACCTTTCCAAAAAACATAAGTTTTAAAGATTTTGCTGACTTAGATGCTAACGTTAAAGTCTGTGGGCTGTGAATAGATGATAAAATTGTTTCTCAGTTGATTTCTTCTCTGCCATATGATGATGAGGAAGAAGTGGGTGTTCCGGAACCACCACCTATCATTACTATATCTACTGTTACTGTTCGACCGAGATAAGAATGACCCTGGAACTGACGAAGGTACTGTCCAGTTGCCAGGGTAACCAATCATTCGACTTAATTTGAGGGATGTCTGGTATTTTCTTTTCTTGCCAACACTGGAACTTCTCGTCATATTTCTCTGGTTCAGTGATTGACTTATCGCATTTCCTATTGTCAAATCGTTCAGACAGATTATAAAATTTGTAAATAAATAAAGTTCTGTTCATTATTAATTTTTTCTAGATATTTAATCATTTTGAAGTTCATGAATGCAGGAATAAAAATAAAAATTGAGAAAACACAATTTTACAATTTCAAATCTGTAAAATATACATCGAAAACCGTAAGAACTGTTACCTGAATGTATATTTTAAAACTAATATAATTCAAGTTATAAATATTAAATGGAAATATAAGCTTTTATATGAAACCTACTTCAGTGTTGCCAAATACCTTTAAATTTACGCTGGCCAAATTATGATTTTAAAATATGGAGAGTATACTGTATATTGTATATATATATATATATGTGTGTGTGTGTGTGTGTGTGTAGAATATTTGTGGGGATACAAAAGTAAATAAATGTGTTGCCAAAAAAAAAAAAAAAAAAAAAAAAAAAAAAAAAAAAAAAGCAGGGTAAAAAATATTTGTACGAAAATAAATTGATCTGTGTTATCCATTTCAAAAACAGAAATCATTTTAAGATTTGAAAATGCAAATGTGGTATTTCTAAAAGATATGTTCTATACAATTAACAAGTCAGTGTTTTAACCTCTTAACAATTTTGTTAATTGAAGATTTGAGAGAATTGAAGAGATCACCTTTTTTTTAATTGTAACTGTAAATAGATTTCTTAAAGTAATTTTTTTTTTTCCAGGATGCAAAGACAAATTCAGAAGAACACAGAAGATGTAAATAATATGTGAATTGTAATAAAATTTAAATTTGTAAATGAGTTTCAATAAATGGTTTTTTCTTTTCCATGTTACAGTGTTAGTGTATTTCATTCGAATCATAAATAAATAATTCAAAAAACTGCCTGAAGTTTTTTTTTATTATTATTATTAAATTACACATGAACTTAAATTAATAGTGAAATGTGAATAAGTCTTGATTTTATGTACACTTGATATATATAATTTGAAAGGGATTTAATCTTTAGAAGAAATGTGATTGTGCATTTCCTGAAAAACTGCCAAACTGTGTTTTTCTGTTTAATTATAAAACTCTTTTAAATTAGGATTAAACATAGAAACACAGTATCAATATGTAGAATGTATTTTTATATATATATCTAGTCTACAAAGTGCATACTAACATGTGTATTTTTACCACGCATTTTTTCTTTTTTCTTTTTCTCATTTTGCAACATTAAAGGAAATATTTTACTTATACAAATATGATTAGATTAATCTAAAGTAATTCATGTATTAAATCTATTTTATTTTTCTAATTCTCTTATGTATATTATTTCTGTCTGTTTTATTATCTATTTCTTTTCCTTAAAAGCTTTAAGGGAACACACAGATTGTAAAGGTCATTTAAAGCAAATGTTCTGTTAGTTAAATTGTTTATAGAATTACTTATTTGTTATTTTTAAATTCAGTTTTTACATTCCGAAAGGATACAACTGTTAGAATTAGTACTTGCTTTATTTCAACTTTAAAACTTGAATTTTGAGTTTAAAACTGTGAATTTTCACTAAGGGCATTTTTCAATTGAAAAATAAAATATTGAAATTTTAAAAATTTATTTTTTGCATATAAAGTACTATTTACTGGTTGTGAATTTTCTGAATGTGAATACGAAAATAAAAGATAAGTAATTTTATAAATTTCGTCATAGACTTACATGGGATTTAGTAACTGGAGACAGATAAATCACAAGAAAGAATAAGCAGCCTTAATGTTTTATATGAATTACGCTTGTAATGATATTAATAGAAACGTTGTCGACATTCTAGGGTGTAGAAAGTAATTCTTAAAGAAACAGGCAGGTTCTAGTCCACTGATGCATTTTATTTAATTAATATTTAGCAAACACTTGAATAAATCTCTTTTCGTGCTACAAAAATTAGTTAATGTTTGTGAATAATTCAATGAAATGGTCATTTTTTACTACAAAAATCAATAAACATTATTAAATTTACTACAGAGCATAAACTACGCTAAATTAGGAACAACCGAATATTTAGAAGTCTAGATGGAATTTGGTAGCATATACATCAGATTTGTATGCTTGACTCGTAGTCGTCTCGTAAATCTTCGTCAGATAATTACAGACGCCACATGACAGAATTACAATGCGAAGAAATGAAAAAACACCCAGGGCCAGCGCGGGAATCGACCCCCTCTCCTACGCTCGAAGGCGATTAGCAGTGTGGTGACATAACCACTCGGCCACGGAGGGCCCATGGGATTTGAATTCATGAGTAATGTCAGTGGTTTTTGGAAATTTCAAGGTATTTCTGTCGTTCTGTGCGATAAACCAATACATCATTACATAATTTCAAAACTACACTCCTACTGAAGAAGTTTCCAAATTTTGTGAATCCTGATATCCCGTATTATCACTTTTCGCCACATTTGAATGCTTAATTTGACGCTAAGTCAATATTGTTTTCGCTTTTACTGTAATACCTTATGGAAAGTATCTCATAAAGATATAAAGAAGTTCTAGTCTATAATCATCAACAATCACTCTTCCTTTTTTTATAGTCTTATGAGTCATTTATAGAATTTTCGGAAAATTTAGTTCTGCGCTATAAATCAATGAATTTTTCAAGAAAAATCTAGAACTCTCTTCTTATTGAATTATTATTATTTATCTAGCTTCCAAATTTTGACAACCCTAAACTACAGATATTCGCCAAATTTAGTCGCTAATTCACCAAACTGAACGCCGAATCACCAAATTCGATGCCAAGACAAAAATTCTACGCCGGTTACTAATTTGGCAGCTTGGAAAGATTAGTGATCAAATTTGAGGGAAATAATTGTTTCGGGATAGCCAGAAACCCTTTCTCGATTTTAACTGATTTAATTGATTCGGTAAAATTTATCGTTTCCAAAGAGATTTACCAAAGAGAACAAAACTGGGCCATCTACACTCGAATGATTTTCGTTGAATTCTAAGCTGCGCATTTGCCAATGAGAGATTCTGTAATAAGCCGTGGAGCATACTATTCCTGAAAAAACTACTTTATTTCCCTCGGCGGTATATATAACCTTATTATCGTGACTTTCATGGTTGGAATAGCAGTTTTTTTTTTTTTTTTTTTTTTTTTTTTTTTTTTTTTAAGGAATGCTTATGGAGTGGAACCTGCCTGCTTATTTACGAATCGGTTACCTCGCACAAAAATGTGAATGTTTTGATAACAATATGCATCTTACAGTGCGGCCACATATCCTAAAACTAGCAGTAAGGACGCGTCCAAAATGTTGGAGGGATGCCAGCTTGAAATTTGGAAAACATCCAGAAATTCCGCGCTCTGTTATTGCTCATTTTCTCTGAGTTAGATGACTGTCACCCCTATTTTAGCATTGAACTCGTTGAGTTAGCACATGCGCAGATGCTTCCATGGTTTCATGAAATGCGGTCAAAGAATACTATGGTTGTAAAAGGAAGTCATGTGTTATCCACATCAGATTTTTTCATCTGACCATTTAAAGTATAGTTTTGATAAGATTAAAATCTTCCGGGGGAAAAAATATCTTTTAATACAAATGCAGTCTATTGTAAATGTTATTAATTACTATAGAATAAAACAACCACTGATTACTTTGAAAGTTTTATTTTGGAGATTTTCAACTTCCAATATTTTCACTTTAACTCTGTTTTCAGTATCGGAATATTATATGAGAATAAAATATAATTTCGTGTTTCTGAGTTTGAAACAACCTGTACAAACTGATACAGTCAATGCTTAATCAAGCATTTTTATAAGTTGCTCGTCTACATATTTGTCTGACACCTCTACAATTGTTTGTGCACTAGAAAAATTTGGATTTTTCACTTTGGAAGGACAACATCAAACTCCAAAATGGGCTGAAATGGTTAATTTCTCAAAGTTGGTAGACGGGTGTTGCTGTGTTAGAATCCAGGTCACGCTCGTCAGCCTAGATGTTAGGAGTGTGCCGCATTTTATCCATAAACCCTGTATGGGATTCAAATTCGTGAACTGGTGGATTATGATTTGTTACATTGTGAAGAAGTGCATAGAAAGTATTAAGAATTACAATAAGGACAGTGGAATCACTGGTGTTAAATTTCAAAAAAATAAATAAAATGAAGGAAAAAATCCACAAAATAAGAATAAATGTGGACAGGAGTTCACATTTGAGAACAAATGAGAATATGTTACTTTCTCTGAGTACCAGAAGACATAATTTGAAAACTGAGGACTGTCCTCAAAAAATGAGGACGGCTGGTCTGGTCACCTTAGTATACGAATCATCTCCAAGGTTGGATCACAGACAAACAACTGTGTAATTGTAGTGTAACGTTAAAACCATTCAACTTAAACCTTCCTTTTTTTAGTTTCCTATGAAGTGATTGGTTCATTGATGATTAGTACCATCAACGAGATATCAGAGTAGACTCCGGACTAGTAACCTTTTTGCTTTTAACCATCACATCCCCACCATACTACCAATTCATTCGAAAAATCAACTCCAACAAGGCAAGTTTCATCCACCTTTGTTATCACTGTTTCATATTTCGATTGGGTGTAAATGAAACATAAACAATTACTTACACTAGCTGAAATGGAAAGCAGGTAATCGAATCCTTGTTTTTGATTGAAAGCTGTTCTGTTTGCCTTTTCTTATTGGAGTTTTGGTGGTAAGAAAACAAACCATTGAAAAAAATGCAAAATTCCAAGAACCAGTTGTCAAGAAAGCGATTATCACCCAAAGAAGGCGCAAAAACCGTCAAAAATGTGACAAAACGTCGTTCGTACAGTCGGCAGCAAAAGCATCCGAGAACTAGTAAAAATTCCTATGTAAAAAAAGTAATCTTATTAATGTTTCGTTAAATAAATCCTTGTCGAATCATGTTCTTAGACTGACTAAGAACATGACTCGACAAGGATTTATTTAACAAAACAGTATTAAGTGTACTTTTTTGACATCGGAATTATAGGCTAGTGCTCGGATACTTTTGCTGCCGATTGTACTTAACAAAACAGCATTAGATGCCATCTTTTAAGTAGGAATTAGTAAGCTAAGAATTTTTGTAGAATTTAAGTAGGCTAGTGTTCAATAAATTTGCTTCCGACTATATGACTCTTGAACAATGATTCCCAGACCGTCGCCAATTGGCCCATACGTAAATATAGTGCGACGTAAAATCTATTCAACTCGTTTAAATTTCTCTCCTTCGATTAAATTAAATATAGTGCGACTACGTTTCCTACGACTAGCAGTGAGAACTAGAGCCCCTAAATAAAATAATAGGCAGGCGCATCACCGCCATTTTTTTGTCTCCGAAGAGGACGGCATTCCCGCTTGGCGTCCTTATCGCTTCCCTAATGATTTTAATAAATCTTGATATGAAGCTAATCCGGTCAAGATAAGGGCAATAAGCAACAATAATATTCCTAAAAACACATTTTTTCCCCATTACATTCTCAGGATGTCATTTCATTCTGAGGATATCCTATGGATGTACTGGGGTAAGTTGTGTTGTTAGGGTGGTTTCTGTTTCTTTTACAAAATGTCGCCAAAACTCAAAAACACAGTAATAGAATAGAAGGTCTGTGAACACTTTATATTCACTTCTTGAATGATTATAGCAGTTTATCGCTAAACAAACTTCCATATCATAGTTTACTTAGCTAAAATTATGAAATATAATAAAACAAGTTACTCTAAAGTAACGTAAGACGATAAAAAAAAATATTTGTCGTGTGTTTAACCCTAAGGCAACAAAATGCCTGATGCGCCAGCTCGTATATATAGGAGCCTTAGTGAGAACGAGTCCAAATTTTTGGAGGGAATGCAAAATTGGCCGAGAGATTGTTATTTGGCAAACATCCAGTTATTAAGTGTTTGCTTATCGCTTGTTTTCTCTCAGTCACCCCCATTTTAACATTGGACTCGATCAATCGGCACTTGCGCAGAGACTTCCATGGTCGCAAGAAATGTGGTTAAAGAATATAAGGAAAGGGCATGTTTACAAACAAACGCTCTTTTAATCAATCTTTTCCACTCACGAGTGGCAAAAGGCCAACTCTATTGGTAGAAATACCAGTGTTTTGCCCTGAGTATAAGACTACTATTATATAGTAGTCTTACCTAAGACTCCTATATGATAAGAGCTGGCGCAGTGTCCGCCATTTTCTAGCCCGTCTGGGAAAGTGTTGGCGGTAGAAAAAGCTAGGTTACCTGATTAGCGTTGTTATCGCCTTTCAGCTAGAACTTCTTATCACGAAACAAACAAGTTGGCAATTTTAAGAACATCGCCAACATTCTCAAAACTGTAACCCTTCACGTTAAAATAAATGTAATTTTAAAAGAATTTAAAAACAATAACTTAAAAAAACAGTACATTCATATTAAATTTGTCAAACAACTTTGAAAATTAAATAAAATAAGAAAAATCTTTCGCTACAAAGTTGCTCAGGGTATCAGCATCTGCTCAGGGTATCCGCGAGCTTCATCTGCAATTTATAATCCACTTTTTCCTTCTTTCTGGATTAGAAGAAAATATAAACAGGCGGTGCTCTATTCTGGAGTTTTGCGTGCAATCTATTGCCGAAAAACCAACAATAATAAATCGTCATCCCGTCTTGTGGGCTAGAAAATGGCGGATGCGTCAGCCTATCAATGTAGGAGTTCTAGCCTTACCTGAGTTAAGACTACTATAAAACAGGATGAATCATTCGCCGCCATTTGTCAGTCATTGCTAAAACTAAGACTATTGTATATGACTATTATATAAGATTATATAAGACTATTATATAATGGTCTTAGGTTTGACAGTGACGAACTACCATATAAGATTATTATATGAGACTATATAAGACTATTATATAGTAATCTTAAGTTTAGCAATGACGGACATGACGTACAAATGGCGGCGAATGATTCAGCCTGTTATATAATAGTCTTAACCTGAGTAGAGTGTTTTGCCCTGAGCGTGACGTCAGCTGCGCTTTCCTTATTAGAATCACAGCCTTATTCACCAAATTTTTAACACTCATGTTAAACCGTGAACATGCTAGGTTATCTCAAAATCGGTATTCACCACGCAAAATCAGTGATTTAATACTCGAGTTAACCCTCTTTTTTTAAACCTCCTAAATTGGTGGGTTAACTCTGGTGTTAAATGAGCATGTTACAGTTACAGCAAAATCACTCTTGTTTACTTTTTTAATGCATTGCGTTTTTATTGACCAATCAGCGAGACTCTTACGTAACTCTGGGGTCAATTAATCCACGGATGATGAATACGAAAACTTCTTAACCCAGGGTTAAGGGAGTGTTAACTCTAACACAAGTGTTACGTAAACCATGGATTAACACTGATTTGGTGAATAAGGCTGTCA
>CAWVNO010003030.1:0-18000 GCA_963930645.1 Salticus scenicus
GCAGTTTCTTTTGTTCATAATTAAATTAAAATAAAAGCATAAAACGATTTTCTTCCATTTGCAAATTATGTATTTTAGAAAACAAATAATAATCGACCTTTTTTTTCATTTTTTCATATATGTATACATGGTAGAGAAAGTATTGATTTAGGGTTAAATTTTAAAAAGTGCGTTTTTGTTATAACTGCTGTTTGGAAGTCCCTTGAATCTGAAAATTATATTTCTAGCAATTGGTCTGTTAATCTATATGCTTTCGTGCCAGTGTATCATCATAACTCGAAAGCAGATGTTAACAGTCAGCCAAAATTCGGTAATCTGTGTTGTGAAATTATTATTTCAGAATTTTCATTGAGATCAACAAAATGTTTAGTGTACAGGGACATACAAAACAATTCAAATACATGACGTCTACAGACATACTCTTTCTTTGGTAAATTTTAATTATAAAATGAAATTTACATTTTTATTACATGCTGAAAAGTACGTTTTTTATGAAATATGAAAAACTTTTTTCCTTAGTTTACAGAACCACATTAAAAAAAAAAAAAAAATGGTATGTATTAGAGTTATGGTTAGACATGACTGGAAATGCATGTTTTTTGAATTATTTTGATGTTCAAAATTTAAGTATAGTATTTGGCGCATATATAACTTATAGACAATTTACAGTCCTATTTCAAATCAGCAGACTGCGTAAATAGAAGCATTTTAAATTAAGATAGAAATGTGTCTGAAACACCAACACAAACACAGAAATGTCTGAAACACAAAGTTGTCTACGATAGAATGAACTGATATTCGTTTTCTCTCAATATAAAAGCCAAGCTATGTGGGGTTTTACTCACATATTTATTTTCATTTATTCAATTGTAATACAATGTTCACCGATTGTATATCATAGTTGCCAATATTTTAATTTATTCTGGAGCTTTTTTAGCACCGCCTTTATTTACAACACTTTATTTTTACAATATTTTTCTCCAATATATAAATACGATTTAAAAAAAAAAAAATTACTCTTAAAACAAGTGGTATTTCAGACTCGAGAGTCCAACATTGTTCAGACTCGAGAGAGACACTTTCAGGACACTTTCGAGATTCGCTAAGGAGACTCGGACGTTCCTTTCCTTGCTGCGCGCAGTACCGTTTCACGGAATGCGCTTCTCTCATCGGCTGTGACTAGAGGGTTTTTCTCTTAGCTGTTGCTTTAGGGGCCTATTTCAAGGCCAAAATAGTATTTCCGGGCGCAGCGGAGTTTTTTCTCGTGAAGACAACCGTTCTTCTTCTTCTCTCACATTTTCAGTTTGTCATTCAGAGGTACTTAGAGGCACTTTTCTGCGCCATTTGTTCAAGGTACCATGAATGTTGCCCGTCCTACTATGGATGACTACGAGAACATGGATTTCACCAACGTGCCTTCAATCAGCACTAGTCTGACGGCGGCGGAGATGGAAGACATGTATACTAAGATGTGCAAGCTTAGGAGTGAGCTGAGCGCTCTTGTGTGCAGACATAACAAGATTAGGAAAATGACTACGCGGTCAGAGGCTGAGCTAAAGGAGTACGAAACTGGCATTCCACTGATGGTTAAAGAAAAGACTGCTGAGCTTAAAGAACTGAGTAAGGTAACTGGCATTTCTATGTATTCTGGCTTACTTGTTTTTCCTTCCACACCCGTAGATTCGATGGCTAGTACTCTGGGGGAAAGTTGCTCGGACAGTGAGGTGGCGCCATCTGCGTCTGCAGAAAGCGACCAATCCTCTCTAAAGCAAAAGACCTCTAGAGTCAGATGCCGAGTCTTTAGAGTCCCAGGGCTTAGTGGAAGTTACCCACCGTAGGAATAAAAAGAAAAATAATTCGGCCTTTCCTTCAAAAAGTCAGGATAGTAGTAAATCTCAAATTCAGGATATTTCTAATAACGTTAATATTGGTAAAGTTAGTAATTCTTCAAATAATAAATTTGTTAGGAAAATTGTTCTTCGGCCATTTTTTATTCTTTTCTCTAATGATTGGGACCACGTATTAAACAATCTTCGGCAAATTGATCCGGATTTTAAATCCGAAACTTCAGGAAAATTTATAAAAATTAACGTTAATAATGATGATACGTTTAGGCAAATTCAAAGATTTTTTATTGAGGAGAAAGTCCCCTTTAAAACTTGCATCTTGGATGCCGAGAAGCCCTTGATGGCCGTCATTAGAGGCCTACCGCTTCATACCTCCATTCATAAAATTAAATATGCTTTAGAAAATGAATTCGACTTTGAGAAGGTCTCCGTTGTACAACTGTACAGAGGGCCTGTCTCCAAAAAACACTTAATGCCCGTATTCCAAATTAGCTTACCGAAATCCAAAATATCGGACGAAATCTTTAAAATTAATGATCTTTTGGGAATCGAGGTCAGCGTCGAAGAATATCGCGGCAGGAAAGGCCCCACACAGTGCTTCAACTGTCAGGGATTTTTTCACTCCTCTTCAGCCTGTTCCCTGCCCCCCCAGGTGCGTTAAATGTGCCGGGGCTTACAGGTCAAAGGACTGTAAGAAGGAATTTGGCACGCCCTGCAGTTGTGTGCTCTGTGGGGGAGATCACCCTGCGAATTATCGGAGTTCTCCTAGGTTCCCAAAGACAGCCCCTCCCCCTAAAAATAAAAATAAGAATAGCGTTGTTAAAAATAATCCGACAGATAAAGTTATAAAGAGGACTTTCTCATCAAGGAAGGTTGATCCAGCCCAATCTTTTGCGGGCGTTGCCCAGCAGTGTAGCGAAACCGTTACCCCTCTCCCTGTCAAAATTAACCCTCAAAATTCGTCGGTCCCTAGCAAGGATGCAAATTCGGCCACCGACTTCATTCTTATGCTTTTAGCAAAGCATTCCAAAATAAATTTGACCCTGATTTGGTCTTCCAAGCATTTACTAATGCTCTCCCGGCATTCCGTACTGCATCCACGGACGTTGACCGAATACATATTCTTTGGAGTGAAATCCGCAATATGTCTTAATTCTTTTTCCCACCTCATGTAAATTTTTCTCTTGGCTTCCCATGTTCCCGTCTTCTCGGAGCTTGGACTCTTTCACCATTGATATTTGGAATGCCAATGGACTTCTTGACAAAGCTGACGACTTTAGGGACTTTGTTACTCGTAACAATTTAGATCTTATTTTGGTCACTGAGACCCACTTTTCCCAGGGATGAACTGTACGTATTGCTAACTATGAGATTTTCAATGTGGACAGGACTCATAGTCTGCAAGCTTCCGGCGGCACTGCCATTTATGTCAAAAACGGTTTTAATGCCTTTTTGGTTAAAATTCCCAATCTAAATTGTATTGAATCCAAGCCTATTGTTCTGGACTTCCCCCTTATTCCAAATTTATTAATTGCAGCTGTTTATGTTCAAAGTGCTAGGCAAAGGAGTAATCTACTAGAGCAAGATCTTTCCCGTCTCACTAATGCTTTTCCAAATTTTATCATTGCGGGTGATTTTAATTCTACTCATACGTCTTGGAACTGTCCAAGCTATAATACTTCTGGTCGAAAGTTAAGAAGGTGGGTGGATCAAAATTTCGCGCAAATTCAGGCGCCCCCCGAACCCACCTTCATGAGATCTCTTAATATTTTGGATTTTGCTATCACCGCAATTTTCCGTTTGCCTACAGCATACAAACGCTGAATGATCTGGACTCTGATCACCTACCTGTTGTCTTGAGGTACGACGTGGGGTCCTACGATCTGGATCTGAGAACGGCTCACTCCACCCGGTGGAGTCAGTTCGCGGATATCCTTTCGGAACGTGACGTTCCTCACATTATCCCAGATTCCAAAGAGGAAGCTGAGCAAGCTATAGCCATGCTCGGAGACTCCCTTCGAGAGGCATATATGGAGAGCTCGGAACCTCAAAAAAGATCGAGTGACTTCTACAGGCTGCCGGATAGCATCAGGGAAATGATCAGAGATTGAAATCATGCTCGCAGGCAATAGCAGGTTCATAGGACCCCCTATTTTAGGAATAAGTTAAACAGGCTTATTCGTAATGTCAGAGCTGTTATTAAGGAGTTTAGTAAAACACGCTTCAACAATTTTGTCGAGTCTCTCTCGACTGAAGACAACACAATTTGGAGGGCTGCCTCCGTATTCGTAGGACACGAACACACATTCCTGCCATTACTAGCCCCAATGGCATGGCTTATAGTAACACTGAAAAGGCTGAAGCAATCGCTGAAAGTCTTAGAAGTCAGTTTTTACCTCATTCGGACATTGTTAACCCAATGGTCGACTTCATGGTCGATTATAGGGTCCAAAATTTATTACTCACTGACACACCTAACACTCTTCAACCTGCTTTACCCTCAGAGGTACAGGAGTATATTTCGGGCTTGGATAAACACTAAACTCCCGGTGAGGACCAAATCTCAAATAATATGCTCATCAATCTACCTCTTCATTTTATTTATTATATCACTTTAATTATTAATTGCATGCTAAATTTAAATATTTTTCCCGATTGCTGGAAGAGAGCTATCTTTGTCCCCCTACCGAAGGGGAGGGGGACAAGATATTCACTCTCCTTCTAGTTATCGTCCTATTTCACTTCTCTCTGGTCTCTCGAAGGTTTACGAGTATATTCTTGTCCGCCGATTGAATGAATTCCTTGACTCATGACAAGATCATACCGGAGCAATTCGGGTTTAGGACTCGTCATTCAACACAGACACAGTTGTGGAGGGTGACTGAATTAATTCACGATGGATACCAAACCAGCGGTGTGACGGGAATTATATTCCTCGACGTGCAAAAGGCCTTTGATAAGGTCTGGCATGCCGGCCTTCTCTTTAAAATGGCTGAGTTGGGTATTCCTGACCAGCTAACTAAAATCTTTGCAGACTATATCTCTAACAGGTCCTTCGTGGTGAAAGTGGGAAACTCCTTCTCTAGCCCGAAGCCTGTTCTCAGCTCTGTTCCTCAAGGTTCTCTAGCCGGGCCTCGGCTCTTTAACATCTACATCAACGACATTCCGCGTAAGCCCGACATCAACTTAGCATTATTTGCTGATGACACTGTCATTATGTACAGACACACACAACCACACACTGTGTTTTAAAAACTCCAGGATTACCTTGATTCGTATGCTATTTGGCTTAACAAGTGGAAAATCAAAGTTAATAGTTCGAAAAGTGCCGCCATTTTCTTCACCAATAAATCCTATTCCCCCGACATTAACTTCCTTCTTAATAATGATGCTATTCCCTGGGAAACATCGTATAAATACCTACGCATTCACCTAGATTCTAAATTATTGTTGCAGAAGCAGATTTCAGAAATTCTGAAAAAAGCGCGAAATGCCACCGCCCCTCTCTTTCCTCTTTTGGCTTGGAATAGCCGCCTGTCTGTCAAAAATAAATTGTTACTGTACAAGTCCATGATCCGGCCCATCTTGACCTACGGGTCCGCGATGTTCGGGTCTGCCTCAAAGACTCAGCTTGAAAGACTTCAGGTTTTCCAAAATAAGCAATTGCGTAGGTATGCTCAGGCCTTTCGCTACGTTCGCAATGATGTCATTCACAAAGACCTGAAAATGAGGCCTATTTATTCTGAAATTAAGAGACTTGCGTTGAAGTTTCACAGGTCTATTCCAAAAGTCCAGAATCCTGCGTTAAACGCTATCAGAAGGTATTATCCAAGAATTGGAAGGGCAAAGAAACGCCCTCTCGCCATTCTGCACAGGGAGGATGGGTTCGTCCCAGTCTCCAAGCATAGAAGACGAAATCCTTCTGGCGTCACATAACGCAGAATTCTCACTCAAAATTTCCTTTCCGTTGACTGAATTAATATTTCAGCTACCTTTGGCTACCCCCTGACATCTGCAACCTTGCTGTGAGTTTTTATCCCCTGTCGTGTATGGTCAGCCTTCCTACCAGTTACCTTATTCGTAGGGTTTTCCTTTTCATAACTTAATTTTGTAAGTATTTTTGTATATAGCTTGTAAATAATTTTCTTGTTATATTTTATTTGGTAATTATCTCTAATTTAGACTGCCTAACAGTCTGGTTAGGCTTTTGATTCTTGTATTAATTTAAAAAAAAATGATAGTTATGTTTGTCAGGTTTAAAAAAAAAAGAAAAAAAAAAATGTGTTAGGATTTTTGTTTTTGTTAGTTTGCCAGAATATGTTTTGTACAAATTCCATTCTTTTTCTCCTCTACTCCTTGAAGTCTCACGCCTCTGTCCACAGACATGTTCTGTCATCTAATCATCACGCCCGAGTTCTTTGAACTCCCCAAGTTCAATGTTCCGATGTATTTGATTATGCACTTCAGCTCCATTGTTCTTCTCCTTCTCATGTGGAGGTAGGCGACGGTTTTGACCGTCGTAGGAACTCCCTTAAGCAACGTGATGATGATGATGAAACAAACGGTATGGAATAGTCCTGGAGTATTGATAAAAAATCCTATCATCTTACTTTATTTTTTGAGGGGAAACGAAATTCTGTTCCTTTTATTTCCGACAACTTTTTGAATGTACACGATATTTGTTTGAGGTTTGCATATAAGTAGTTTAGTACTTTTGGATATTAAATTGCGCATGCGTAGTTAAATATTTAGTAAAAATGCTCCTATTTCATGAGATATTTAACGCTTTTGCATTATGCTGTGTCTAACGTAATAAGCCAAGTTCTCAAAAATGGCTTTTTAGTTGGTCAAATAACCCACACGTTATAATTAAAACGAGGCAATTTTTTCCCAATATTTTAAAGAAACCATTATATCTCCATGTATGTAGTAGGTTCATGAAAATTGATATAGATGATTTAAATAAACCTATTAATCACGTGCTGCATACGAAACGCATTCCAAGCATTACCTTTTACTCGATGATCCAAAATATTTTTATTTTTGTTTAATTTTTTACTAGTCACCTTTTATTTTTTCTTCGGGACAAAACTTTTGCTGAAATATGTGAGGTATAACATGTTTTTTATATTCCCGAAGTTTCAAGATAATTCGTAAAGAGTTTTTCTAGATATTTAATAAAACGTCTAAATTCGAAAATGTCCAAATACTTAGTAGTAGACCTTGTGTGTAGCCGATTAGCATTAAAGTTTCGTTTACAAGGATACATAAAAATGTTTAGCACGTTTAGTGATATAAGTGGAAATTGCTCATGCATTATTAATCAAGTTATGTCGTTTTAATATTTTCCAACAATATTAACCCTTTAACGTTCACTACTTAATTTATTTCAAAAAATACTAAACTAATTTTAAAAATGGCTTTTAGACACATAGCTAATCATAAATAACTAAAAAATAAAAAATTAGCATTGTTCCTTTTCGAGAAATTTTCGGTTTGAAACATCTGTAAGTAAACCTTATTAAATTCAAATAATATTTAATTTAATAAATAAATCACTTTATAAGTAAACATTATCGACAACAAAAACTCGTAAAAGGTGCATAGATCCCAACATTTCAATTTATTCCGGAGTATTTTAACCCTTTGCGGCGCAAGGTAATTCGGATCATTTAAATTACACTGCCACCGGAATTTACGAACATAATTAAAATAGAAGAAATTTTAAATTTTCACGTTATAAAAAGGGCCTTTTCTGATATGTTATAAATGTAAATTTTTCCTTAAAAATTTTCCGGGATGAGTTTTTGCACTTGAGAATTAAAATTAGGTGTTCCATCAGCGGGAACACTGCGACTGAAAGGGTTAAATAAGTATTTATGTCTTCTGTTTGTCTATTTGTTTTTCGATCTGTCTTACCGCGTAAATAAATTTAGAATGCCTTGAAACTGACATGTATTATTTAGGTTGTTCTGTTTTATTATAGAATGCAATGATAGACGTGAAAAACCTGAATTGTGAAAAGGGAATCACAAAACAACTCGAATATATTACGGTCTTAGAGAGGTATTTGTTTAAAGCTTATTTATACATATTTATGCGCATTAAACATTATGAAAATAAGATATATTTTCAAAAACAAATAAAAGAAATCTCTGATAGAAGCGGTATGATAAATATTAATAATTTTTTTAAAGGCAACACAAAAAGTATTTGGATAATAATATTATTATTTCACACATATTTATAATTTTGTGTTTCCCTCCATACTGTCCAAAAATGAAATATACCTGATATAGTTCACAAAATTTAAAATATTACAAAACTCTCATAACACAACTGAACGTTCCCTCCATATATATATATATCTCATAAATTTTCTGAATATCTTGTGTGGCCCTGTAAGACATTCAGTATTGATAACCGTGATCTTTTCGATAGAAAACATATTGCAAGTGGATATTGTATGTCAACTTCGCTATGTTTTACGAAATATAAAGTTATTAACTCGATTTAAAATAAATACCTGTAATATACCGTTGTGTATTAGCATTCTTTTGTGAATACACAAACGAGTAGTGCGATTTATACCATTTTCAAAATGAACGCTTTTCATAAGCTAAATAACAATTTTTAAGGCGTTATAAAATTATTGATGGAAAATAGAATGCGAAAAATTAGATCGACACACGGACTGAAATTATAAAATCTTTCATCTTTGTTGGAAATTGTTAAATCTATTCCTGGTATCTGTATTAGATATTAGAAGACTCTTTAAAATAAATAAATAAATAAAATAATATATTATCCTAGTTTAGGTAAATTTCACAAAATGATAACTCACACTCTTTCATTGGTTTCATCTAGTGGTGGAATGATCTGTCCTCTAGCCTTCAATTCAAAAGAGTGGGGTTTTTATCATCTTATGAGTAACCCCCTAAAGTAATATTTTTAAATTTAAAATAATTCGGAGGCTATTTCACTTAAAGACATGGGGTTTCCTTTGTTTTTCTTCTTATACCGAGGGCAATATTTTTTCTAAATATAAATTATAGTGAAAGAGGGATAATATAAAAATTAAGTTTCGTATTTAATACGTATATAGCCCTTTGTACAAAAAATGCCGTATCTGAAATACGCTCTTGATATGAACCAATTTTGTATTTAAAAGTATGATTCTATTGTTTTTATTTTAAGAGATAATCGCTGTAATATCTATTTTGAATCACCCGATATGGATGTATGTGTATATATATATATGTATGAATGTATGAATTGTGATATAAATTACCTCATATTATAAAAAATATTTCCTTAGATTAAAATGTTTTTCTTAGATTGTATAATTATATATATATATTTATATATATATGATAGTTTTATAAAATGTGATGATTTACATCAAATATTTTAACCCTACAAGGCACCCAGTTCCATATCTGGAACACCGACTTTAATCGTTCCTATAGCTATAAAACTATTAGTAGCAACATCTCTTGTTATCTTGATAGAAGCTACTGACATTTAGCAATGTAGTAATACGAATCTTTACCTAAAGATGTCGTTCGTGTTTTTGTTATAGTGCACTCAGTGTGAAATTTGAATGAAAGTGATACGTTAGTCGTTTGTCTGAATTCGAAAATAAAAAAAAGAATAGTTATTGAAGAGTTTTGACTCGAAAAAAATACTGTGTGTTATAACGAAGTGTATATTTTGCAGAGGTAAGTAGTTTTTTATATTACAATAGTAAACGTATTAGTAAATCATATTTTTATGTATGTTTCACATACGGTACGTTGAGCTTTAGTGTCCATTTTTACTTATACGTACTTACGATAACTTTCCTTGTCAATACTTTGATTTTATTGCAGATAATGTCGCGAAGAAGATTGCGTGATGAAGATATTGAGGGTTTATTGAATATTCCTTCTGGAAGTTAAGATGTACAAGATTTTTCTGACGCTGAAAGTGATGATGACAACGAAAAAAATTCAGTCCATCCAAAAATTTTATCCGAGCCACTTAGTGACGTGGAAACTTCCTTATTTCCGCAGAGACATCAGTGTTCGTCTCCCGTCAACGAGGTTCTTACGAATATTGAAAATCGTCAGCCAGAAATATCAGACCCTCAGCCTAGTACATCAGGAATGACTTCAGGGACAACTACAGGTACCATTAACACAATCTCGGGCACCTAGACGATCATCGAAGAATCAAAATTACAAATTATTCTTTGATAATTATTATACGTCGCCAGAGTTGATTGCTTATTTGGCCAAAGAGGGAATACAGTCGCTGGGAACTGTAAACAAAGGTCGTTTAGGAAAAGACCTCAAAATGCCTTCCATAAAAGACCTAAAAAAGGAAAAGGTTCAGAGAGGTTATTCAGAGCAATGGGTAGCAAATTGTGATAATACAGATATTGTCACCGTTATGTGGTACGATAACAAACCAGTCGTTTTATCATCGTCTTTTGTGGGTCAAGAGCCAATAGAAATAGCAAGAAGATACTGAAAGAAACAGAAAAAATATATACAAGTGGATTGCCCCCAAATAATCAAAATATATAACCAGCATATGGGTGGTGTGGACCTCCTAGATTCGTTCCTAGGGAAATATAAAATAAAAATTAGGACCAGAAAATGGTACTTGAGGCTATTTTATCATCTACTTGATGTAACTCTTATCAATTGCTGGTTATTGTACGGGGAGCAGCAACATACGCCAACCCCAATGAAACAGAAGGACTTCAAATTTGAAGTAGGGAAAAGTTTATGCATGTTTGGGCTATCGATAAACAAAAAGAGAGGTAGACCAAGTTTATCTGATGAAATTGAAAATAAAAGACAGAAGACAATTACATCAATCCTTCCTCCTCATGATGCCAGACGTGATGGGTTTGAGCATTTTCCTGTTTAGGGTGAAAAAAGACAACGATGCAAATATCCTGGTTGCAAAGAAAAAACATTCTTATCTTGCGACAAATGTCGCATAGAACTTTGCATAAATAAATATAATAAATGTTTTAGATCTTTTCATCAATAAAAAAATAACAAATTTATTATATTAGTTATATGATTTTGTTTATTATAAATTGCAATATATAAAAAAGTAAAATATATAATAGTTATTTCATTTTGTTTAAAATAATAAGTCACTAATTGAAAAAAATTCAAATAGGTAACTATTTCCAAAAGAATTCATTTGTACTAGTTTAATACCAACAAGTATAGTTAAGGCCCAGTGTACCGTATGCGGAACTGAAATAAAAAGTTGATTTCTCCGTAAAATATGGTTTTATTTTTATTTTTATAAGTTTTTCCTTTTTTCTGATCACTAATTACAATCTATATATTTTTGTCGCGCACTAAAAAAAAATTTAGCCTTGTAGGGTTAAAATATATAATGTGAATTCTCAAATATTTTGAAAAATTAAACAATCTAAAAAAAAAAAACATTTTAATCTTAAAAAAAAAGGGTTTTTTTTCTGAATTCTAAATAGTAAATAAATTCACATACAGTCTTTTATGTGGTTTCCCTAAATATTCCTATCCTCCCTTTTCACGCATAAGTATATTATTCTAACTGAAATGCACGCGAAATCTTAGATATTGTTTCTTTAACATAACGCAGATCTAAAATTGCATGTTATGTCTTTTTACGAATTCGGTTTCCTTTCAGTTTGCAAATAAATTAGCACCCATATGCAGCATACACAATTTTAAAATATGGTACAAAAATTTTGCAAAATTTCCTGTTTCCCACCAAATAATATGGCGAAAGATTGGCATTTTCTAACAATTTTTCGAATTGAATTTTCTAGTAACCTATTCAAAAAATTGCATGTGTTTACAGCAGAATTGCAACCATGTTTCCCCTAATGTTGTGAATTTGGCTGGATATGAAACGAAACGCCTTCAAGAATGAATACCAGCCATCGCTTCATTAGTAAAAGGAGAGTCAAGAACATCTTAATTCTTTTGGGCCTCCTCTTTACTCCTTTACATTTAAATTTACCTTCAATAGTTATTTTATTTTTCAATGGTTACGTAACTTTCTTGTTTATATCTAAAAAAATGTTTAATAAAATAAATCGTATTTAATCTGAAATGATTTCTTACTTCTTGGATAATTCCTGCGCTTTCAGCTCACATTTTTATATAACATTTTATGTGTCTTAAAATAATCTTCAGTTAATCTGCGCTTGTATCTGAAAAATAACTTCATTAAAAAATTATCTTCATTAGATGGAGAACTTCCTCTAACGGTCCTTAGTAAATGCCAAACTTTCGCCAAAATAGAATTGGTGAAAAACATGAAGTCAAGTAAATTTTGTATACTCTTAAACCATACTTTTAAACTAAATATGCGACACATGGGTGCCAAACGTTGCACTTATGTGCAAGGTAAAAAGAAAACGAATCGGTAAAAAGACATAACATGCTATTGTAGATCTGCACTATGTTAAAGAAAAAATAATAAATACATGTTCATATATTTTGCGAATGTTTCAATTTTAAAAAGTCATTTAGGCTGAAAAAAGGAGGATGTAAAAATTTAGAGAAAATACATAAAGGATTGTACGGGAATTCAATTTAGAGCTAAAAAAATATTTCGTTACATTAAAATGTTTTTCTAAGACTGTTTAATTTTTTTTATAATACATGATAATTTAAATCAGATGAATGTAATTATTAATTTCCTTTCTTGAAATTCCACTTCCAAAAATGTCATTATTTATCTAAGGGGGGGGGGGGGGTAAGTTGTAGCACAATAATAGAGCAAAACATAGTTGTCAGAAAAATTTTAAATCATATTCTAAAAATTCATCAAATTGTGCATTAGTATTAATTCTAATCTAATTATGTAAGATATAGTTTTAATATTATTATACAAGAATAACTCATGTTTCTTTTTAATATTTAATTACTAAAGCTTCGTGGAAACAATGAACTATATACTATCTTTTATAGTGCAAATATCTGCGACATTTTACAATTAATATTCCTTTTACTTTTATAAATTAATTAACAGAACTTTTAAAAGTATCTCAAATAATAAGTTATTTTTTTATTATTTATTTAAGTTAAAATTATATATTTTTTCGCTCATTCATTAAAACTATGTCTCCCCTAATGAAGTAATACAGATCATTTTACTTCGCTGAAATTGCCCGTAATGTTGCCTAAGGCTGCAAAACTGCTCAGCAGAGTATAATTAACTGCATCATTAATATCTATTGTACCATTAATCTTTTAAAAACTGAAATAAATTCCCAAATAACTTGCTTTCGATAATACTGAGATTTTCTCTTCTTTTCTCAAAATAATTATTAGACATTGAAAAAGAGAGTGGGATAATGTTTAAGAACCTTTACTAAAAATTTAAGTATTCTCTTATTTATCAATGCACAGAAAATATACAATTAATACAAATGTTTAATCAGAATTTGTATTACACGAGGCGCAAAAAATACAATTTAACACATTTTTTAAAAATTTATATTAATTTACAGTCTATATTAGTGCATAGTTTTTGATATTTTTCTTAAATAATGAAACAAATCTGTTGAAACATCAATCATTTTCTAGTTAAATTAAAAGTGTAAATAACTGGTATAATTTAAAATTTGAATATTATATGCCCTTTTCTATGACACAGATAAATTTCAAAGCCTTTCTGATAAAAAACGAGTGTTTATATGCATATATATTATGTACTACATATAATCACTATACATTAAAAATATAAAGTTATATAAAATATAGTTGCAGGTAATGTAACGGCACAAAATTTGCATTACACGGTACTCTGAAATTATGTGATTAAAATTATAGAAAGAAATTTAAGATAAATATTTTTTTTCCTTAAAAAATTATCAAACTTGTTAAGACGTCTTGAATATTTAGTTTGATTAACAAATTTTTACCCTGTGTCCCCTTTTCACATTATTCTGCATAAATTTTTCATCACACTTTGCCCATAATTAATTTACTTAATTATTCACAAAAAGACATTTTTACATTCATATCATTTTCATTATAAGAATTATATGACAAATTCCAGTAATTTCTTACATGGGCCGTCAAAAGTGTCAGTATAGCACACTCGTAAAGGAATACCCATGAATTTTACATCACATAAAAAAAAAATTAAATAAATAAATAAACCGAACAGATCAGAATACAGAACAAAAAAATTTAACTTAATCTTATTTATGTATATTTAATTTTCAACTTATTTATTTCAATTTATCACCGAATGTAACGGAATAATTTCAAAATCTTAAACTTAAATTTTAAATTCCTATACTTAAGCAGATTTTAACTGACAATTTTTTAAACCTTCTTTCAGTATTGATTGGTTCTTATTTTTTTTAGAATTCCACTTCATGCAAGCTTGTTTCATTTGACATAACAGGAAATGTTTTCTGATTATCACTTTTTCTGATGTCAAGTTCATGTCATTACAAACATGACATCACATCAGAAAATTACATTTGAACAAAAATATGCTATTTAAAGTGTGTTTTAGTGTTCAATTAAATTTCTTTAGATATTTATTTCTAAGAGTAAGTTAACAAATTTAAGAGAGATAATTATTAAGTAAGAATTGGATTTTTTGTTTACTTTCTTCTATATTCAATAGAAGAAAGTATTGGATTAGTAAAAATTTTCGCCTTCTTGTTTTCGATGGACTTACACGTTTTTAGAGACCAAGAACACAATTTGACCATTTTTAGAAAATGTCTGTCTGACTGTCTGGGCTATAACTCGAGTTCTATTGCGTATAATCAAACAAAACTTGATATATGAAAAAGCTATTATTATAAATTATGCTGATTAATTTGGATGCATATCCGCTGATATGTGTTGCTGCTATGCGGGTATTTTCTCGAGAACAAGAAAGATGTCATCTGCACGACAAAAATTCATTTCCGTTAGACATTTAGTGTAATACCTCTTTGAGATAAAAATCGTCTGCATTCGTAATAGATTAAAAAAATAATAATAAATGATTTATACTGCGTGAATTTGTATAAGAAAATATGGAAGAAAGTTTTGAGATGGCTGTGAAATAGATTTTGATGGCCGGAAATATTGACTTATTAACTGAAAACAATTTAAAAATATAACTTGAGAGAGTACATGCGAAGTAATGCAACAACTCAGGAAATCTTCAGAAATAGACATTATTCAATCTGTAGACTCATTTTATTTAAAAATTTAAAAATAATAAACATCTGTGGTGACCATATACGTGAATATAAAAATTAATAAAAATTTTCAAAGTTGTTACAAAGTACGGTGTGGAGGGGGAGCCAGGAGCCCCAACAACGACGTCTTGATAGCTTACATTTTTGTGATGAAGTGACGCTTTGATTTCTTGATTAATTTCGCCAGAGCTCTAGTCGACGCCAAATTCAAAAAGTAGAGAAAAAATGGTTGTAATTATGTTACGTATAAATACAACTCGTCCGATGACAATGTACAAAATGTGTATGTAGTATTTTCAGCTGAGTGGAATAAGGCGTTTAGACGTTATCGCATTTTAAAGAATTTCGCCCCATAGACCATTATGATAAAGAATTTTTCATTGTGTCCATGTAAAAAAAAAAAACTGCAAGTGCTGTATTCACCAAAAACTATACAGTTTGTGCGACAGTAATTAGAACATGTATATAAATTTTCAGCTCAGATGAATAAGGAATTTACACGTTACCGCACTTTAAAATTTCGCCCCATAGACCATAATGATAAAGAATTTTTCTTTGTGTCCCTATAAAAAAAAAACTATAAGACGTAGATTCGCCAAAAACAAAAGGGTTCGTGCTATGGTGACCTATAACATACATACCTACTTTCAGCTCACTCGAACAAATCATTTAGGTGCTATTGTGTTCACTCACATACATAAATACGTATGTACATACATCGACTTAAAAATAGCTAAAATCAACTTAGGGAACCTCAGAACGTATAGAAACACCAAAATCTCAAAGTGAGATTTTGGACATGATTACAATACATTCCTTACATATGTATGTTCAGAAATTAATAATAATGTATAAATGTTAAAATACCTACCTTCCCTTTTCCTTATAATATATTGCACAGAAGAATGATATTCCTATCCCTAATATTATGTTATAACTTCAGTAATAATGGGAATAATTTATGAAATTTCGTATTTTTTATACCTTTTAAACACTCATGTTTATTATCAAAACGTTTAAAAAATTATTCTTTTAATCGAAATGTTTAATTATCAGATTTCATAATTAAACATTTTGATAATAAACATTAAATTGGATAATTAATGCAAAATAAAATTTTGCATTTTCATTCTTAAAAATTTCTCAAAGTTCTTTCTTTATTTTATTCTACTTTAATAGTCGGAATTAAAAAAAAATAATAATAATAATAAATAAAATTGAAAATTGTTATTACTAGAAAAGAAAGGTATATTTTATTTTGAAAAAAAAATCAATCTCTTACGCATATTACTTCAAAGCATTTATATACAAATATATAAGCGAAAAGTAACTTTCATGAAAGAATTTGTAATTAATTAAACAGAGGAAAGTTTTAAAGTATTTTATCTAATCACTCATTTCAAATTTGTTTTTCTTTAACATATCCTCAGTTAAATTAACAGTTAATCAAGGTTAAATGTTATTAAAATGTATTATTTCTTTCAAAAAATTAAGATTCTCGAGGTTAATTATAAATTTTTCGGTGATTTTCAATAGAAATAATTTTGTGAATGAATGTGAAATAGTTGTCCTTAAAGCACAGGATATAATTATTTCTTCAGTTATATTATTGACTGCAATGCATTAATATATTTTCTTATTTATATTACATACAGAATATTTTCTATCAATTTTTTTAAAATGCTGTTAAAACTAACATATTGTCATTTATTCGCTATTGTAACTGTATATACACTTTTAAAGAAAAACAACTCTTATTTACAATTCAAAATGAAAATATAAAAAGAAAATAAATATGAAAATGACTTAATCACGAAAAAATGTCTATTTTCTATTTTCTATTTTTTTTTTTTTTTTTTTTTTTTTATTAATTGAAATTAGAGAATTGGTGAAAATATAAAATGTGGTTTAATATAAGGTAACTCTAGGATAGAGGGCCATAGATGAGAGATGACCAATCTAAATATTTCCTGAACTTGATCATACGTGGTAACATAAACTTTATTTGTAAGAAAGAGTTAAATAATATCATTCATTGTAATGTTCAGCCGTGTTTTATTATTATTATTATAAAAACTAAGTGAAATTTTAATGTTTATTTAATTTAGTGTTTGAATAATTTTGTTGCGTTAGGTATCTGAATATTTTACAATACGTACGATACATTTTTCTTTCTTTCGTTTTTTTTTTTTTTTTTTTTTTTTTTTTTTAATCTATACGGATTTTTATGACAAGTATATAATCCAATCCTTGCTTCTAAGCCTAAAACAAAGACGTACAATGTCAGAGTGACGCTTTAATTTGGGTGGATGTCTGTCCTTCAATTTCAGGATAGATGGCCACGTCAAATCGAGGAGAGATGACTACCTTTAAAACATGGGCAACTCATGATGTACCATCGCCAACAAAAGTACTTTATGATACTGCACCAGTTCCTGAATTAGAAAACATACCAATGGTATGATATTTATGATAATTTTAATGGCAAATAAGTAGCTATGATATTTACATAACAAGAAGACATTGAAAACCGTCTTAAACTTTAATTCCAGAAACAGATAATAAAGTTGGTAAAAAGGCTTAAAACTATGAAAAAGTCTGAAATAAACAAAACACACGATAAAAAACACGACAGTTCCAGCAGCGTAGAAGATGAAATACGTTTGAAACTATCAGATTCTATAGATTCCACGGGAATAGAATTTGAAGAGGATCACTGTGTTGGTTGTGGAAAAGAATAGAATACCTACAAAAACCAAAACGAATGACTGAATAAAATGCATAAGGTGCCGGAAGTGGTTCCTTGAAACATGGAACAAACTATCCAGACCTCTGCCAAAAAATGTGGCAAAATTTTACGAAAAGTAGAGAATTGGAATTATACTTCAAATTTTGTTTATTCGAATTTTACTCACTGATTATTTTCCGTGGTATAAT
>CAWVNO010003031.1:0-57527 GCA_963930645.1 Salticus scenicus
GAAATTTAAAATTAAAATTGTGTCAATCTGACAGCAAAATAATTCAATCTAACACATGCACATGATAACTAATACACATATATACCCAAATATGGGGATTAAAATCGGGAAATAATTTTCCTCGATTTTTAATAATTTTTTACAAAAACTTCAACGGGCGATTAATATAGGAAATCATTTTCTTGCATCCACGGACGGTCAGTGACGTCACACTTCGCTTGCGTGTACCAAAATATGACATTTACGATAGTCATAAAACATTTACGATACGATTACGACAGCAAAAGTATCCGACACTAGCCAATAATTCTGATATAAAAAAAATACACTTAATACTGTTTTGATAAATAAATCCTTGTCGAATCATGTTCTTAAACTGACTTAGAACCAGGGGCGGACTGGCTCAATTTGGCCCACACGGCTACAAGATATTTTGGCCCACTTGGCACTCACTCCATAATGGGATATAAGGAAGCCGTCCCCATCAGGGCACAAAGTAGAGTCACAGAAACCCAGTTATTTTTAATAAAGTCATAATGTTACAGCATTTTACTTCACCTTCCACATTAATATAAGTTTTATAAATCGAAGTGGTTAGAGCTACGGCAGCCGTAACTTTAATGGGCTTACGGCAGTTTTTTAACGCATGCGCAAGAGGATGCGGTCTGACTTTCAGAGAACGAATCACTTTTTGAATGATTCTCTCTACGGCATACGGAAGCCTTGGAGATAAATAATGAACAAGGACACGTGTTTTACTGTTTTCTCATATTAGTTTCATTATCTCGTTATTATTTATATTATAATGTCGCAAAGTTTTGCGTGATCCAATTATTTGCAAAAAAATGCCGCGTAATTTCAGTTTGAGGGAAAACATTTCTATTCTCATTTAAGGAATATTCATTTTGAAAATGTCAGGATTGTAAATCTGACTTTCTAGATTGAAAAAAAAAAAAAAAAAAAGAAAGAAAGAAATAGCATTGAGAAAAAGATACCAAGCTTTTTTTATTTTCCGAAATTCGTCAAAGAAAAGTGACATAAAATTTATGTACTATGATTGTCTTTGAAGTGGAATATATAGTCCTATAGAAAATAGACATAGACATTTGAAAGAATTGCAATTGGGATGTATAAAAATAGGACACACTTGCCCAGCATTTATGAGTGTATCATCAGAAACATAACGAAACTACTGAAATAAAAGTGAATTACCAGACTGTCCATGTAGTATATGAAAAAGGGTAAAAATGTGCTTTACGGTCCTTCTTGGCGATCTTTTGGCGAGTTTTTTCCGAACTCGCCGAGTCTGCGCGGTGTCGTTTTTCTCTCCCGTCCTTTCCAAAATGGCGGACAGGAAGCACGGTTTCCCAGTTTTTATAACCGTTCCAAGAAGGCCGATTTACGCAATTTAAAGCGATTATGTAAACATAAAGCGTCAGAAATATCTTACAAATACTTGAGTAAAGAAAAATACAAATTTAGCGTCAGAAATATCTTACAAATACTTGAGTAAAGAAAAATACAAATTTTTCCGGACTGGAAGCACGGTTTTCATACCCATCCTTTCGAAAAGGGCCGATTTACGTACTTTAAAGCAATTATGTAAACATAAAGCGTCAGAAATATCTTACAAATACTTGAGTAAAGAAAAATACAAATTTTTCACAATTGTTATCAACTAAATGTAAGAAATATTACAAAACAAAAACAGCACAAGTAACTTAATATACATAAATAAGCATTTAAATAAAAAAGAAAGTTTATTTACTTACCCGTTTTATAATTTCCGTAAAAAGTAGCATTTTCCTCGAAAAAAAGAAATATCCCCTCTGCATATAACGATATAATCATGTACACCAACCACTCTAGCATCACTCTAAACACTAATCCAAAGCTTTTTTTCAGCATAAACATTCAATAGTACAAAACCAATAAACGCTACTCAAAAGCTTTTTTTTAAGATACTCAATCTAAATATTCAATTTTACAAAACCAACAAATGACAATTTTACCTAAATAAGAAAAGCGGCACACTGAAAAACGAAACTCTTGGAAAAACGAAGAAAATAATCTCTGGAAATTTCGATTTTATCATGTACACCAACCACATCAACACAATTTCAAACCGTACTCAAACGTATTTCTTATGATATTCAACACAAATAATCAATTTAAAATAAATCGCAATTTCACAGAAGAAAAACGACAAACAACGTGTGCGTCCCTTGCCTGACACATGATGCAATGAAACGGCCTACTGTTGCCAAAATTCAAAAAACAAAAGAAACAAATCGAAATACCAGACTCTTTCTGAAAGGACCAAAAAAAAAAACAGAGAATACAACAATAACCTTAAATATAACCCAGATAAGCACAGTGCATTTAACGTCACACTACTACTGCGTTATGGGCGATAATCTCGGAGATTCGCAAGTAATGTTGCATTTAACATCGCACTAGCACTACCCTTCGGCGACAATCTCGGAGATACGCCAAGTAAGGTAAGGTGACCATATTTTCAAACACTGATTTGAGGACAAATTACCGTTTGTCCCCAAATCGAAGTAAATGTCGAGGACCTTGAAAACTCTATTTGGGGACTTTTTCGAGGACACGATAGACCAATATCTATATGCATTATTAATAAAAAGAACTCTGATTTATACATTACAAAATGCTTTGAATCACTTTTTTCTATGAAAAATTGCTGAGCCTAAGGTAAGTTTATGCAAATTAAACTATCCCAGCATTATTAAAATAATCAAGTCTATAGAACCCATTTACACTTTATTATGATCAGGCCCTGACTAACGGCAGGGCATACGGGGCAAATGGCCTGGGCCCCCCTTCTGGAAGGGGCCCCCCTACAGACGTATGCAGAAATTCTGCAACCTAAAAAGCTCTTTTGCCACTGCAAGGGGGGCCCCCAGAATAGGCTTGCCCCGGGGCTCCAGGTACCCTAAGTCGGGCCCTGATTATGATGATAGGAGAAAACACAAAATAGCACCATTTCATTTTAATCTTTAGAATCCCCACTCCCTGAAATGCAGAAATTATTCCCGATTATATAACTACAAGAAATAATTTCATTAAGCAAATTTTATTTTTCACTTAACATAAATCGGGCAACATAGAATTTATATACTGATTAGTAGTGCATGATTCTTTCTCTGCTCATGAAGTATGAGGGTCTTTATTTCAAAGTTCCGTTGATTTTCAAGATAATCCAATTATTAGACTGCGATTTTGATTGGATTGGAATAGATGGGTTTTACGTCTCATTAGTGCTGTACAATGGCCAATTGGCGACAGTCTAGCACTTACCCCCACAGGTAGTCCGGAGACATGCCATCACAATTTTGATCCTCCACGGAATGGACTGTGATTTTGAAAAAATACACGCAAATATTTAAATTTCGGGACATTTAGCGTCCCCGAGTAGTCAAAGAATTTTTGGGGACAAAAAATAGAAAAGGCCAAAATTCGAGGACAGTCCTCGAATTTCGCGGACGTATGGTCACCTTACAGTAAGGTAGCATTTAACTTCGCACTAGCACTGCGCTTCGGCAACAATCTCGGAGATACGCCAGTAAGGTAGCATTTAACTTCGCACTAGCACTGCGCTTCGGCGACAATCTCGGAGATACGCCAGTAAGGTAGCATTTAACTTCGCACTAGCACTGTGCTTCGGTGACTTTTCGCAGGAATGAGTAATATGCACGTTTGTACGGTCCGCGTATATGAAACCAAAAAAGAAAAAAAACACTGGATACCACACCCGCATTGTGCATGAATGTATAAAACCTACGAAATTTTGTTTTGCAGCAATCAGTAAAATTAAAAAAATCCCTTTATTTTGCTCCGTTACTCATGTCATAAAGCTTTTTCGCCGGAGGGCCCTCCGGCGAAAAAGCTTTATGACATGAGTAACGAAGCATTCGTTTTGCAGGGAACAGTAATATGCACGTCTGTACGCTCCGCGTACATGAACCCCCCTCCCCCCCAAAAAAAGCACTGCCCCCACACAAAAAAAACATTGCCCCCTTCCAAAAAATCACTGCTCCCCCCCAAAAAAACACTGCGCCCCCTCCAAAAAAACACACTGCCCCCACAAAAAAAAAAAAATCACTGCCCCCTCCCTCCCCCCAAAAAAATCACTGCCCCCCCAAAAAACACTGCTCCCTCCCAAAAAAAAAACACTGACCCCCCACAAAAAAAAAAACACTGCCCCCCCCACAAAAAAAACCACTGCCCCTCCACAAAAAAAAAAAAAATCACTGCCCCCCCCACAAAAAAACACTGCCCCCCCCACAAAAAAAACACTGCCCCCCCACACAAAAAAAAACACTGCCCCCCCCCACAAAAAAAAAGAAAATCACTGCCCCCCCCCCAAAAAAAACAAAAAAAAAATCACTGCCCCCTCCCTCCCCTCCAAAAAAACCACTGCCCCCCCCACAAAAAAAAAAAAAAATCACCCCCCCCAAAAAAAAAAATCACTGCCCCCCGCCCAAAAAAAAAAAAAAAATCACTGCCCCCCCCCCCCCAAAAAAAAATTACTCCCCCCCCCCCCAAAAAAAAAACCCTGCCCCCCACACACATACAAAAAAAAAATCACTGCCGCCCCCCCCCCCCCCAAAAAAAAAAAACCCCTGCCCCCCACACACATAAAAAAAAAAAATCACTCCCCCCCCACACACACACACACAAAAAATCACTGCCTTAAAAGCACATTTTATCCAAATGATGTCCTCCGGACGAAATGTCGTTTTGCAGCGACCAGTAATATGCACGTATGTACGCGGAGCGTACATGAAAACCACAAACCACGGACTTAAAGAAGAAGGACCGTTTTCTCCAACGGCGGCCTTCCCTCAAAAATGGACCCGAAATGGTCGCTATTATTCGTTCGCCGCTAGGGGTCGTATTTGTTCTTTGACTGTCCACTACCTCCGTAGAATAGCATTGTGCGCAGACGAAATTTTAGTTTTATTTTCAGTTTTCTTTTTAATTTATTTTTAATATTGGATTTTTTTCATAATGTCGCATTGTTATGCACCGGGTTGCACCTCTGGATATCGAAGTGTTCGAAAAAAAAAAACAAAGAAATAGGTGAAAAGAACCCAAGTTTATTTCGTCCACCTTATGTAAGCTATTGATTTTAATGTTTTGTTGAATGATAAAATTATTGTCTTATAAATATTCTATTACTATACCAAAAAAAAAAAAAAAAAAAAAAAAAAAAGGCTGATTTAATTGGGATGGTTCTTAGTAAAATTCTGTTTGATAGATTTTTTTTTTTTAATTAATTAAAATGTAATTTTTCAGGTCACTTTGCATTAAGATTTTAAAATTTGCGTCCTTTTTTCACATTATTCGGCTAATACATGCGAGCTTGCAATCTTACGAATTTAAATCATGTTAAATTATAAATTTCGTTTTTTTTTTAATTACAGCTTTAAAAAAAAGTATTTTAAAAATCTTGAATTGTAAACCGATTTTGGCAAGAGTTACACAAGTTCACAGTCAAACTTTTTTCAATTCATTTCAAAATTACTGAGTTTTAAGATATTTTAAAAATAATTTAAAATGTTTTTTTTTTTTTTTTTTTTTTTTTTTTTTCATGCCACTTTGCATTGACATTTTAAATTCATTTTACAAACTGCCAATCTTTTAACTTCCAATTCATGTTAGATGATGAATCACGTTATATTATTATCATTATTATTACCATATTATAGAAATGTATTGTTTTTAACAAAAAAGAAATTTTTAATTGGTTTTGTCAAAAATTAAAAATAATGATTATGATGTCACAATAAAAAACTCCTAAATTCAGTTGAAAATTGGAGATTTTAAAGAAAAATTATATTTAATTAAATTCATCACCAGTGCCACATTCACATTTCATAATTTATAAGCTAGTGTTCTTCCAACTGAAAATTAGAGATTTTATGTAAAAATTAGAGTATTAAATTCAAGGTAAGTTGTTTTTATAAAGTTAGCTTTACACTTAATCTACTGTAGGTCCTACGTCTGAAGGGAAGTGCCCTCCGTGGGGGTCTTTCTAAGGGATTCTAGTCCTTATGCACGCAATTTTCGGAGAAAACCACGGGAAACTCTGAATGACTAAGTAGACAAGCGCGACCTGGCATCGAACCCAGACACTTCCCGTCACTCAGCTTTGAGCGCAGAACCGCTCGACCACCATTGGAGTCTCGGAAGAGGGAAAAACACCGCCTTTGTCAAAAAATCATAATAAATTTTTTAATTTTGTCTTTTTTACATACTTTGCAATTTTTTTTTTGTTTAATTGGAAATGCTGGAATAAATTCAGATTTTTAAAATACATTCATTGTTTTAAATTATGAAAATTCATATTTTCATATTTATTTTTTAAATATCATATGTTTATGTTTTCATTATACTATTTCGTCTATTTTTTTTTTTTTTTTTTTTTTTTTTTTTCGGGGTTGGGGGGGGGGAGCGAATTTTTTATATTTATAGATATATTTACATATAATGAATGTTTTCATTCTTGGATTAAAAAAAAAATATTAATAAATAAATACATTTTTTCATAGTTATATTCTTTATTCCTGTGAAATATCTGAATAGGTTTTTCAATAATTTTACAAATTCGAAAATATCCGCAATTGATTTGTAAGTATCGAAAACCTCTATAAACCAATTTTGAACGATCTAACTCTATTTTAGTTTTTTGCCCCCCCCCCCCTCTTCCCAGCCCCTTCTCGCCCTTCCTAATAACTTTACACTTTCGAAAATATCCCAATTCGACTAGCAGGCCTCTAAAACCTATCTGTACCAATTTTGAACGGCCTAACTGTATTTCTATTTGTTTTTGCCCATAGCCCCCCCCCTTACCGCCCCTCCTAATAATTTTACAAATTCGAAAATATCCGCAATTGATTTGTAAGTATCGAAAACCTCTATAAATCAATTTTGAACGATCTAACTCTATTTTTATTTTTTTGCCCCCCCTCCCCCCTTCTCGCCCCTCCTAACAACTTTACACTTACGAAAATATCCCCATTCGACTTGCAGGCCTCTTAAACCTATCTGTACCAATTTTGAACGGCCTAACTGTATTTCTATTTGTTTTTGCCCCATAGCCCCCCTTACCGCCCCTCCTATTAATTTTACAAATTCAAAAATATCCGCAATCGATTTGTAAGTATCGAAAACCTCTATGTACCAATTTTGAACGATCTGACACTATTTTTATTTTCTTGCTCCCCCCCTTCCCTCCCCCCCTTCTTGCTCCTCCTAATAACTTTACACAATCGAAAATATCCCCGTTCGTCTTGCAGGCCTTTAAAACCTGTCCGTACCAATTTTGAACGGCCTAACTGTATTTCTATTTGTTTTTGCCCATAGCCCCCCCTTACGGACCCACCACCCTTACCGCCCCTCCTAATAATTTTACAAATTCGAAAATATCCGCAATTGATTTGTAAGTATCGAAAACCTGTATAAGCCAATTTTAAACGATCTAACTCTTTTTTTTAATTTTTGCTCCCCCCCATCTCCCCCCCTTCCTTCTCGCCCCTCCTAACAACTTTACACTTTCGAAAATATCCCCATTCGACTTGCAGGCCTCTTAAACCTATCTGTACCAATTTTGAACGGCCTAACTGTATTTCTATTTGTTTTTGCCCCATAGCCCCCCTTACCACCCCACCCCCGTTACCGCCCCTCCTAATAATTTTACAAATTCAAAAATATCCACAATCGATTTGTAAGTATCGAAAACCTCTATGTACCAATTTTGAACGATCTGACACTATTTTTATTTTTTTGTCCCCCCCCCTCCCCCCCCCTTCTTGCCCCACCTAATAACTTTACGCAATCGAAAATATCCCCATTCGTCTTGCAGGCCTTTAAAACCTATCTGTACCAATTTTGAACGGCCTAACTGTATTTCTATTTGTTTTTGCTCCATAGCCCCCCCCCCCCGTTGCTGCCCCACCTGGGGGCTGAATTTCTAAAATTCCAGAAATTGGTTTTTAGATAGTTGCATTAGCTATATTTTAGAGCAAAAATTTCACGTATATCTATTTTTTTTGTTTGAGATATATAGGATTATGCGAAATCACGTTTTGCCCCCCCCGCCCCCCTTGGGGACCGAATTTTAAAAATTCCTGAAACCGATTTTTAGACATTTGTATTAGCTATATTTTAAAGTAAAAATTTCACGTATATCTGTTTTTTTGTTTGAGTTATATAGGATTATGTGAAATCACGTTTAACGCATGTGAAATCACTTTTCGCCCCCTCCCCCCCCCCTTGGGGACCGAATTTCAAAAATTCCAGAAATCGATTTTTAGACATTTGTATTAGCTATATTTTAAAGCAAAAATTTTACGGATATATGTTTTTTTGGTCGAGATATTTAACATTATTTCATTTAATTCTCGCGTTAAAGCGCTCTTTCAAGTCTGAAGTGGAAAGGCAGTCGATGCGAGCGCCATCTTCTAAAAGCGACCAAAATGGGGCCATTCTGATAACACAGCGTGAGCGGTCCATAGTGTACGTCCATGCCACAAACAAAACATCACTCTATACCTCACCCGCATTCTGCATGAATCTCTTAAACATACGAAATTTCGTTTCGCATCGATCAGTAAAGCGTACATAAAAACCAAAGAAATATCTCTAAATACGTCTCACACAAACTCCATGAATCTTTAAAACGTAGGAAATTTCGTTTCGCATCGATCAGTAACCCGTATATAAAAACCAAAAAAAAAAATATTACTAAATACGTCTCACACAAACTCCATGAGTCTTTAAAATGCACGAAATGAGGGTTATTCACCGTTGGCAACGTTTGTGCGGAAGTCACGTGACGGTGGTATTCCATGATTTGTTTACGCTGCAATGCGAAGTTAAAGAAAGCAACATATAAAAAAAACTGTGCATATTTTAGATCCACAAATAAAGCAAGCAAAGAAACATGCAAGCAGAAACATGTAAGTTTTCATGCATTTCCTTTAAATTCGTCTGGTTTATTAAAAGAATGGCTTATCAAACTGAAAAGAGAAAATTTTACACCATCTGAGCATAGCGTATTATGCTCAGAGCATTTTACCGAAAATGACTTTACTTACCAAAATTTTACAGAGAGAATATTTCTGAAAAGTGACGCTGTATCGTCTATATTTAGTTTTAAGTTAGTTACACCACACTTTTTAAAAAACATAATTCAATTTTCATTTGATGAAAGAAAATAAAAAAGTTTCACGACATAGAATTCATGTCGAAAGAGCTATTGGGTGCATTAAATTACTTGAACTTTTAGACTGCACCATACCATATACTATGTTACCCTCCATTAGTCAATTAATTTATATATCAGCATTTTTAGTTAATTTTGGAACCCGTATTTTATAATTTAAATTTTAATGAAAAAATAAGAAAATAGGGAATTTTCTACTTAATTTCTTACAATAAATCTCCTATATGCTTCAATGTTACTGCAAAATGAATGTTATACTTTTCTTTTTTTATTCCCCATTTTGTGCATACCATACCAGATACAATAAGGTTATTCCACCTTATACTTAAAGTTAAATTTTTATAATTTTGCTTATCCTAAAGATTTGTTGTTGTACACACATATTTTTTTTTTAATTCTTTCAGTTTTATTCAAATTTATTGTAGACTCCTAGAAATCTGAGAGTAACACAACCAATCTAAACAATGAAGTTTATTGTAAAGTTTAACAGGAAAAAATCAGGGTAGCACTTATTTTTTTTGTGGTGGTTTTTTAAAAACTGAATTTAATGAGATAAAGAAAGGTAATTTTAATTGAGGTCCAAGTCTTGGAGATAAACTGAAATAATTTATGTTGTTCCTGACTGTTAAATTATCCGAATTGTTCATGTTTAATATAGACACAATTTTAAATTTAATTTTTATCACCCAGTATATGTAGTATCATACGGAATGCATAGAAAAATCATTAATCAATTTAAACCATTGTTCTTTGCTAAAACCAGTTGAAGTTTTTTTTTTTTTTTTTTTTTTAATGCTTATTTAAATCATTTATATACACACATGTGTACACTTTGTTTAAAACATTTGTTTTTAATTTTTTTCTTCATTCCAGTTTGTTCACATTTTATGTATTATGCATTGCATACTCATGTAATTTATGTCGACTAAGATTTTTAAATTTTCATATTTGTTCACATTTTTGTAGAACAAAGACAATAAAATCATTTCATCTTGTGTAACTATGCATTAGGGTTTCATTTTTTCTCAATTTACATTTGCTCATATTCCTATATTATTTATACTCAAATAACTTTTTCTTGTACATATATTATTTTCTAAACTGATAGCAGTGTAATTATCAGACACAGCAAAATTACTTTGTGTGTTAATCATCACTTTTCAGAAACCTTTTTTTTTTAAGTAAAAACTTTTTTTTATTTTAAGACTTCATGAATAAAACTTTTTTTATTTTGTAAAATTATGGTGAGCAAAGTCATATTCTGTGAAATAATCTGAATATAATATGCTGCATTTTGTTAAAATTATCTCTTTCCCGTTTTATTTGTCATTCTTTTAACAAAGCAGTTGTATTTGAAGGAAATTCATGAAAATTTATCCGCTTCTGCTTGCATGACTCTTTACTTGATGCATTTATCCATATAAGCATTGTACTGTTATATTGTAGTACTCAAATAAGATTATATACCATAGTGCTATTATAGTACCCTTATAAACGATTTAAAGAGCAGGGGATTCATCAGTATCATTAAGGGATTATCTAATTTTTTTTTTTTTTTTTTGTGTGTGTGTGTGTATAGTGTTTGAGTGGTATGTCTTGTGTATAGTGCTTGTAGGTACACCAAAGAATTTGGTGCCATTACAGTCTACAAACTAGGGATGCACCGAATATTCAGTTTGGCCGAATATCAAATTATTCGGCTAGTTGAACATATAAAGACTCAATTTAAAAAAAAATATTTAATCATTTGAAAAAAATTCTGTTATTTTTAATTATCATTAAATTAAGATTTTTCAGAGTAATTAGGAAGTAGATTTTATTTAAATCAAAACAATTGTGTTATTTAGTTTCAAGTAACATTAAAGAAAATTAACTATTAGTAGTGCTGCACCGAGTAGCACTTTGGCCGAATAACGAGTACTTGACCTTTTACTACTCAGCTGAGTACCGAGTAGTTGTAAGAAAGAATAATTGATGCATGTATGAAGAAATTTGCACATCTTAAAATTAAAGAAAAAGTTTTTTTTAACATAAAATTTATTTAAATGGTAAACAGCATGCTTTCATGAAAAACTTTTGTAGTGCATATACATAATTAGGTTCATTGCTATATTTTGATACTTTCAGCATAGTGGATTACTAAAACCATAACTGATAACTTTATTCTTAACATCTTTTTTAGATGCGAAGTTATCATCCTCAGATAATTCTTCGATAATATAAAAGTTACTAGCACTAAGGCTTAATTTAAGATACATGAAATTCACATATAAAAGGGGAACAGTAAAATATTTTATAATTTCAAACATGATAGGCTTCATTAATCTTCAGATCATAGAAATGTAAAATAACAGGTGGTTTTGGGCCATAATTTGCAAAACAACAGATTTGATTATGAAAATAAGTTTTAAATAACGTTTTAGTGTATTTACATTTTTTTTTATACAGGGTGGCTACAAAATTTCAGAAAAAAAGTTCTCTGATTTCCCTGATTAATTTTGACAGATTTCCATGATTTCCGTTACCTATACATTCCATAATTTTGTGTATATCGCATTCTTGTGTAACATGTTTTCTAAACCACTTCAATTAAAAAAACTATACTGATTAAGAAAACTATATCAATCCTTTTATTTTTTTATGTGTTCACTTACAAAAAGAAAATAAAAAATTTGAGAGAAATTAACAAAATTATAAAAATCTGAATTATTTTAATTGCACAGCATATTCGCATCAGAACATAAAATTATTCCACAAATTGCACTAAAATTATTATTATTATTATTATTTTAATAACTTGATGAGATTTAGCTAGAAAGTGTTGTTTTTCTTAAAATATTAAATAAACGCACCTTTTACTCAACGGTAAACTGTATCCGAATTGGTGATAGTTTTTTACATTATTTTATAGTATAAAATTCAAAATCAATCTTTTCTTACCGATTTGAAAGTGTCTTACTTTTATTTGCACAAATGAATAATGAAAATTTTGTGTTAATATTACATAGAGGTTCTTTTTTTTTTCTAAAATATGTTATTTTTGTCTGATTTATAAATACAATTTCATGTACTAAGTTTTTATAAAATAATGCATATTACATTCATACAAGATAGTTATAATTAAAAGCTCATATCATGAATCATCTCTATACTAAGTTTGATAACAGCCCGTTTTAACTGCAGACAGCTGTTATAGCAAAAATTTTAATTATAATGACTCTGTATTTATATTTCCATATTTTTTTAGTTTAGTTATAAATAAATATCTTTCAATAATGCATAAAAATAGTGAAATTCCCACAACTACTTGGTATTGGCCGAATACATAGCCTACATTTGGCCGAGTACCAAGTACTCGGCAAATAGGTCGAGTGCCGAGTATATACTGAGTACTCGCTACAGCTCTAATTATTAGTTACATTAATCGGTACTTTTCCTTTATCCGGGCGTATGGGAAAACTTGCCAAATACTATTAAGGGCTTGGCGACTTGACACGCATGGAAAAATTGCCAAATAATGTAGAATTCCACCAAAATTTCTTACAACCCTAATGTGAATGTTTGTATAGGGTCAGGGCTTGGTTTAGCGAAAAATGATTTGGGCTTGGCGACTTGGCAACTAGTGAATGTTTGTATGGGGCCATGACTTGGTTCACTTCGAAAAATCACCAAATAATGTAGAATTTCACCAAAATTTCTTACAACCATAATGTGATTGTTTGTATGGGGCCATGGCTTGGTTTCTTATAACCCTAAATTTCTTACAACCCTAATGTAACATTTCGACTTTTATTCCGTAAACTATTCTTGCATTTGCTTCGCTTGGCAACTTGGCTCGCATTTGGTGATTTCAATGAGCCCGGATAAAGGAAAAGAACCCATTAATCATAACAATATCTAAAAAAAAGTTTTCTTCATCAATAACAGTATAACGATATCTATACTAATATATAAATATGAAAGTTTGGATGGATGGATGGATGTTTGTTACTCAATCGTGCCAAAACGGCTAAACGTATCTGGATGAAATTTGGTACAGAGATAGAGAATAGTCTGGAATACTTACATATTAATCAATTTATTTATTTTTCTATATACCAACTACTATTAACTAAGCATGAAGTATATATAACCACAAAAGAATAATAATAATAAAAATAATTTTCTCATGCGATAGAAGTAGCCGATCATAGCATATTGTAATATTATAGGGGGCTTGAAATTGCTGTCATTCTATGATTGATCGGTTAGATCAAATAAATATAGGAAGTAACTTGAGAGCAAATATTATGTACATCACGTATCATGTTGTTCATATGTAACTGGGATTCAGATATAAAAGAGCAAATTCAAATTTTTCGATACTGTCCGTATCAAAACTGTCATATATGATAAGCACCCAAATGGAAGCCCATGGGTAAGCTATTGTCGCAGGCAATAGGGACAGGCACCGGAGAATGCAAGGAGGGAACCCAAAGCGAGCTATTGACCGATTTCAGTTTTTTTTTTTTTTTTTTTTTTATTATAAAGCTATATAGAAAAGAGTTTGCCAACGAAGCGGGCAAAGCCGTCCAAAATTGTTTAAGAACTAAAATATTATTCAACAATTCGCTGGGAGATGAAAAAAAAAATAATTTCTTTGTAAAAAAAAAAAAAAAAAAAAAAAAAAAAACTATTTATTTTGGCATTAAAAATAAATAAATAAAAACTAATTCCTATTTTGATTATACTTTTTATGATGTTTTTTAGTCAATTTATGATAATAAATCATATTCTGTATATACATTTAGAGTATTGCTAGATTTCAAAAAACGCTTGCAAAGATTCTTAAGATTCAACTTTTAAAAATATATTATTTCCAAATATTGCAATTTCCATCTAAATTAGCTTTTACAATGACGATCAACAAATCCCAGGGCCAAACCTTAAAAGTGACAGGCATTCATTTAGGAACTCCATGCTTCTCACACGGTCAATTATATGTTGGTTGTTTCCGTGTTGCAAGTGCCCAGAACTTGCATGTGCTGACGGAAAATAAGTCATTTAATGTTGCATACAGATCGGTGTTAGAATAAAAATAAATTGTATTTTTTCCCCATAGATCTTTCAATGAGTTACAAATTTTTTTTAGTGTACTTTATCAGATTCTGTTTTGCACAGCACCACAATGAAAAGGTTTCATTACATTACATATTATGATCAAACCGTCAGTTCCCACACATACACATCAAAATTTCCACGTGAACGAAGTCACGGGTAACAGCTAGTATGATTATAAAGTTGAGTTAAGAAAGAGTGCATATAATTCACATGATGTTGCCATCTAGGAAACTTCAAGAGATCAAACAAAAATCATACTCAAATCTGGCAAGAAAAATAACACAAGAATATAATAGCAATTTTGAATTAGTCATTGAAAAATGCATATGAAATAAAGTCTGAACTCACATGCGGCTCAACAGACAGTAAATCACAATAAACTTGATTCCTGGAAATTCCCAAGAAAATTAATTCCTGGGTCATGCCCAGGGGCGCGCCAGCATTGTCAGACGCCTGTGTGCAAAGTTTCAGTTGGCGCCCTATATTACCCCCCCCCCCTTTAAAAAAAAAAAAAACATGTTATAAAATGTTATTTTTTAGCAAGTCAATTGAATCTCGAACCTTAATAGTAATAAGTTTATTGAACGGCTAGTAAAAAGAGAAATGTATCAAATAAAATGATATTTGAAAAGAAACAAGTAAAAAGTGCATCTTGCACAAAAACTACCTTATACAAGAAGTTGCAAAAATTCGAGGTACAATTGTGAAGGTAAACAGAGGAAATTAAAATAGGCAGATTTAGTGTTAATGTGGGTGCAGAAATGCGTTGAGGCATTACAGTAGATGGCTTAGATGAAGGCTGTAAGTGTAAACGTTTCTATTTGTTTGGGTCTAATTTTTAAGTAACTAGTGGATCTGCAGATCAGGAGCCTCAACGTCCTATTTGCATCAGACATTTTTCAATAGGTCATTTTTTTTTATTTCTTATTATAAAATAGTATATATTGATTCGATCGACTTATTACCATAATCAGACACATTTCTGAGGGGGGCTGCTGCCCCCCTCAACCCCCCGCTGTATCTCTCTTTCTATACCTATTTGTATATCATATAAAGTGTTACGGAACTGTAAATAATTGCATTTATTTTTGTATAAATTTTTTCAAACAGGCTTAGTAAGTCGATAAAATGCTAATTTTGTGCATTTCTAGTCGTTTTAGCGTTAAAATAGCCTAATTTTCCTTTAAAAACGAATTGAAAAGCTCCAATAAGGGAAGAAATGGATTTCGCGCCAAATTTGGCGACTGTTTCCCTCCTTGGCGATTTTTTTGGCGACATTGGCGAGAAAATCCTTATTAGGGATATACCAAATATGGAAGCTCTAATCTCATTGGCTGATGATATACGATAATTTTCCAGAACAGTCTGTGTTCGATAGAATAGTACAAGGAGCATTTTTTTAGCCAAGGCTTCCAATCTCAGATCTGTGTCGGTTTCGTCAAATGCTTTGCTTTGAGCCTCTTTGAATGAGACTTGCTTTATGTGATATTGCTAAACAGTTTGTACTGTTGTTTTGCTGTTAACGGCTGTTGTTTAAGCTATGTTTACTGGTTGAATTGAAGCTGATACTTGGTTTATAGACCTGTATTCTTCTGGAACTTTCTGTGAATAAATCACTGAATTTTTGCAAGTTTCGCCTTTCAATCTCGGACAGTTTACAAACCCCCCAAGTACGCAACAATATGCATTCTTATTAAACGACGGTCTTGTATTATTTCCCGGAAATTCATAAATACCGAATTTCATACAAAAAAAATTACATAGCATATCGGAAATATTTTGCGTAACCTTTAAACTAATTATCAATTCTATGCCCACAATTTTCAACATGAAAACAGGCTTTTAAAATTCTAATAAAATTTCATTATATTTGATGGGGTGTAACCATGTTAAAATACACTTTTAAGAAATACCGACTATACACCATAAAAGTACGAAATTCCTTTATGTATCCCGGAAAAGTAGCCAGTCATTATAAACGCCAATAATAAGAATAAATCTAATTAATTATAACTCATTAATCTTTCAAACAAATTTGACATCATTTGGATGATTACAGTACATACTCGGAATTATTTTGTGTTGTCCCATAAATTATTTAGTCTATACATAACCTTTTTTTAGAGTAAACATGATTTTAAGCATCTTTATAATGTATGTTAACTTTATTAAGTTCAATTCAGCATAAACGCATTAAAGTGAGCGCTTAAATTAAAAATTCGTCCATAGGCTCTAATGTTACGAAATTCTTTCGTGTGTCTTTGTAAACGAACCATAAACATTGTATACACCAGTAAAAACTATTCAGCTTATTTTGCGTTTAAAATTAATAATTGTTCCAAATTTAACATCGTTTGGATGACTAAGTAACATTGTCAGAACACTTTTGTAAGGTCCTGTACATTAATTAGAAAGCCTAAGAGCACATATTTTCTTCAAGCAACATAAGTTTAAGCATCTTACTCACGTACTCTAGTTTCATTTTCTTCATTGCAAAGTAATGATATTAAAATGCGTTTAAACGAAATTCACCCCATACGCCGTAATGTTAAGAATTTTGGCGTGTCCCTGTACACAGTTTATAAAAAAATATAGCAATGAAAATTATACAGCTACTTATATGGAAAGCTGGAATGTGTGCGCCAATTTGCAAGTCAATCGAAGGATTTTTGCGGCCGCTATTGCGGTACATACAAATTCTTCCCATAGGCCGTAAGGATAAGAAAAATTTTGGCGTGTCCCTGTACACGAACAACAAGGGGAATACACACCTAACACTATACAGCTAATTCCGTTGGGCTCGTGAATATGTGTACCAAATTGCAAGTCTATAGCGTTATTTATGGGGCCGCTATCGCGGTATATACAAATTCTTCGCATAGGCCGTAATGATAAAAAAAACTTTGGCATGTCCCTGTACACGAACTACAAATGGAATGCACACCCAAAACTATGCAGCTAATTTCGTGGGGATCATGCACATGTGTACAAAGTTTCAAGTCAATAGCGTGGTTTTTACGGCCGCTATCGCACGACAGACAGACAGACAGACGGACGGACCGACGGAACCCAAAATCCTTTTGAGTCTCAACAGAGGGCCTCCACTGACGTTTCGGCAAAAATTGAAGTCAATAGGTTGATTTTTGAGGCGGCTATCGCGGTACATACAGATTCTTCCCATAGGCCGTAATGATAGAAAATCTTTGGCGTGTCCCTGTACACGAACTACAAATGGAGTACATACCAAAAACTATACAGCTGATTTCGTGGGGCTCATGAACACGTGTACCAAATTTCAAGTCAATAGCGCTATTTTTGCGGCCGCTATCGCGATACATACAAATTCCTCCCATAGGCCGTAATGATAAGAAAAACTTTGGCGTTATCCCTGTACACGAATTACAAATGGAATACTCACCCAAAACTATACAGCTGATTTCGTGGGGCACATGAACACGTGTACCAAATTGCAAGTCAATAGCGTGATTTTTGTGGCCGCTATCGTGATACATACAAATTCCTCCCATAGGCCGTAATGATAAGAAAATCTTTGGCGTGTCCCTGTATACGAACTACAAATGGAGTACATACCAAAAACTATACAGCTGATTTCGTGGGGCTCATGAACACGTGTACCAAATTTCAAGTCAATAGCGCTATTTTTGCGGCCGCTATCGCGCGACAGACAGACAGACACACAGACACAGCCCAAAACCGTTTTGAGTCTCAACAGAGGGCCTCCACTGACGTTTCGGCAAATATTTAATTACACTCACACACACAAAAAAAATCTTAGTGAACTAAATCTTCCTTTATTTCATTGCAACTTTTGCGAGAATTACGCATATTATGCTGATCCAATATATCCGTCTCTATCCATATTGTTACCAAAATGTCAATTTTCTTACATGAAAAAAGTAATTGTAAAGAAACGGACAGTTTCTTGTCTAAAGATACATTTTATTCAAACTGTTCTCGAAAAAAACCCAGTAAATTATCATACTCAAATCCATACCTCAAAAAGGTCGTAAAACAACGTTAAAAACACCATAGAGTAGAATTTCGCTCATTTAAGAATAAATATAAACCATTTAAACGGAAACGAAAGTTCAGAACAGATGTCCAAATGCAATTGATGTTTGGGTGTGTCTCTTCTGTTTGAATAATTTCTGTCGTGATTTGGCGAACTTTCGAGATTATTCTGCGCCAGAAGCCAGTTGACGAACCCAGAAAATTCCAGAAATCGGCTCTTATTGAAGGTAGAGCTTCTAAACTATTACTTTTCACCAAGTTTGGTCGCCATGTCGCAAAATTCATCGCTAAGTTGCCAAGTCTGTATCCTAGGCTGACAATCACCTCCTATTCCACTCCCGTTAAAATTGAATGAACTGCTCTTTATTTGCACTTGAATTGTAAATCTGCTTTTATTGCAACAACACTTTTCATTTAGGAAAGTGGTTTAACTCTTTGCAATACTATAATGAACAAAATTTTTGATTAGTCGTACTATTGCAGTACGTTTGCACATATAAATGAGTTTAACATTTTGCATTAGTACAGATAAAGGGAATTTATAAGTATATAAAATTAGAACTAATAATAATAATAATAATAATCCCGTAGTGAGTTCTATTTTTATATATTTCGTTGTTTAAAACTCTCAAAATACTCTTAACATCAAATTAATATATGACTATCGATATAACGACAAGATTTGACTTGGTTAATTATGGAAGGTTTTTTTTTTTTTTTTTTTTTTTTAAGGAAAAAATAAATTTATAAATATATAAAATAAGAGTATATAATAAATATTAATTGGTAAATATAGAAAAAAAAAATACTTAATAGGGAAAGAAAACATCTACTGAAAGGAATTTAGCCCATTTTCATTATCTAAACTTTTTAGGTAATTTGTATGTAAATTTATATGTGTTTTTCCATATAGTAGTAAGATACAAAAATCTGTTTTAAACTATTTTTCCGCCACGTTTGTACGTTGGTACATTTATAAGTAATAGGTACATTTATAAGTAAATAAAATAAGAATATATAATAAAATTTATTAAGTTTTAAAGTAGATTATATGAACATTTAAACAGATAATATTATTCAGTGAAATGTAATTCATTTGATTAATTTTTTTTTAAATTCTGGAATAATATATATCCATTTGATCCAAAGTATCTTATGCTATCGATGTAATTACAAAATTTAAAAATCTGTCTGATGCCGTTGTAGAGCGTAAGTATTTTTTGATCATTTTAAATTTAGAAAAAGATTGTTCCACTGATGCTACTGGTAATTATGACAAAATAATCTCCAAAATATTTAATGATAGGATAATTTGGAGTAAGGTTACACTTAAAAACGTGTTTCAGATCAAGGAAGAAAAGGGGGAATTTCGTAAAATCAGTAGGTGTTGGATACATAGAAACAATTTACGCACCAAAATCTGTGATTGCAGCTCCCATAGATCTTACATGACAAATTTCGCGCTAAAAGGGGGGGGGGTCTCAAATTCACCCCATCTTTACGTGCTCCCCCCCCCCCCAAAAAAAAAAAAAAAATAATAATCGAAAATTACAAAAAAAAAAAAAAAAAAGGGTTTTGGGAAAAATCCTAAAGACGACGCATAATTGTTTTCAACCTTTCAACATCTCTGTACCATTTTTAGTAGAATTCTTTCGATAGAATCCGGAATTTGCGAATTCCCCCCTTTCCCCTTAAAAATAAAAAATTCTAAAATTGCATTTTTTTTTTTTTACTCAAGTCTAGTCATCCCATATACAATTTAACCACCGTGAAGTAACTTGGAGTCGAGTTATGCTTATAAGCTTGTTTTTTGCTTTCTTTCTTTGGAAAAGGCGAAAGGGAATTTCGTAAAATCCCGTCAGTATAGGCATCGAATGCATCTGAACAATGCACGCACCAAAATTCGTGACTGGAATTCCCATAAATTTTCCTGGACCAATTTAGCGCTAAAAGAGTGGTCTCGAATTTGCTCTCTCCTAAACCTCCCCCCCCCCCCACTCCCCAAGATCGAATATCATAAACACCAAAAATGGATTTATGGAAATATCCTTAAAGAGATGCATGGCTGTTTTCAACATTTTGTTCCATTTTTGGTGTATTTCCACTCAAAAATCCGAAATTTACAAATATCCCCCCCGAAAATTGATTTTCTTTTTCACTTCTTAAAAATCAAAAATTCCAAAATCGTAGACAATAATTATTATATTTATTTATTTATTTGTACTCAAATCTAGATTCATATGAAATTTCTTCACTGTGAAATAATTTTAAACCTAGTTATGCATATAAACGTGTTTTTGTCTCCTGATTGGGGGAGGGGTGGATTTACAAAAGTTCATAGATATAATTTTAAGTTGGGTAATTCCTGCCAAGTTTTGTTGTATTTTGTCCAGCTGTTCTACCCGTGATAACCCAGACAAAAATGAAAAATGTTTTAAACATGCAGACACAACGACCGCATACGCACGCACACACAGAGAAAATTTTCTGAAATCGGATTTGGCTTTCACGATGTGTGAAACATGAAGATATCGCAATGTTTTTCGAATTTTACACATTTACTGACAAAAATCTGATTTTATTAATATAGATGTTACATCGATATTGCAAAAGGTAAAAAACTACTCTGAATAAAATCTCCGGTTCTATTAATTTTCACTTTTGCAAACCAGTTATGTTGTCTTTTTACTAATCTAAGTGGCCTTTTTCCGACAGAAGAGGGGGGGGGGATTAAGGCGTTCTTTAAAATTTTAATAGAATGCTTTGATATGTTAAAAAAGTCAAAGAAAATTTTGCTGAAGGTGGGCGCACCTTTAAAAAGTGATTCCACTTTTAGTGTGTCCGTTCACAAAAAACACCTAAACTGTTGAGAACCACAAGTTTTGCCAGTATATATTTCAAGGCGCCTCATTTATCCACACTAGTCGCATGACTTCAGACCGGCATTATAAAATCAGATTTAATAAAGCAATACATATATATATATTTTTCTTTTCTTTCTTTTTTTTTCAAATAATTTATTCTCGGCTGGCGCCTTTCTTTACCTGGCGCCTGTGTGCGCCGCACACTTCGCACACCGGGTCGGCGCGCCCCTGGTCATGCCTTTGTTTTATAAAAATAATGAAATTACGGTACAGTTAAGTATGTACAATTTCAGATTATGTACTGATGATGACGGCATCAGTATATTGTGTCCGAAATGAATGTTGTACATAGGTAGGCATTTTTACTCTAAAGGTACTGGCAATAACTTTGAAAATTTTGGCTTTCGACTTTTTTTTTTGATTAAGGAAAAATGAGTGCAAACTCAGAGCAAATACTTAAAAAGATACTAGACAAAACAATGGGTCATCCAGTTGAACCGTACAAACCGCACTATGGGGATACCGGCGATTCAATAAATTTTGAAGACGAAGCGCTTCCTAATATTTCAGATAATTCTTTATTGAGAGATGATTTAAATGAAAGAAAATTGGATTGCGACCATCATTGCAACAAAAAACACAAACATGAAGAAGGCGATCAGAAATCTGGATAATTTCCCTTGATTTTTAATAATTTTTTTACAAAAAAAAATACAATGGGCGATTAACATAGGAAATATTTTTCTTGCATCCACGGATGGTCAGTGACGTCACACTTCACTTGCGTATACACACATTCCGGAAAATGCACAGGGTCCTGATCATTCATATAATAACAATCATTATTTTAAATATAAGTGTTTAAATAAATAAGTATTGTCATAAAATTCTGTTTTTTTATTTACATGAAATTAAATTAAAAAATAAATTAACTAATAATTTAATTAAAAAAAAAATTAAATTATTACCTCCATATCCTTTGATGAAGCGATGTGCATTAACTTTGTGTTGCCAGGGAGAGTTATCTTAGTCGTGCAGTGATTTTAATAAACACCACACAACTTAGACACTCACCAGGCTCTGTGTCGGCTGTCGTGGGGTGCCTCAGGTTGATGGCTTTCACCAGTGGGATGGTGGGGTGTCTCAGGTTGTGGACTTGCTGGCTTTAGATATTGAATAATCTTCATCTGATGAAACTTCTTTAAGATGGCACGTTTCTTTGCGGTTGCTAGTCGAAGTCGCCTATCCTTTTTTCGCTTTATGGTCTGGGTCTGCTGTATCTCGTGTTTCAGAAGTAGTCGGAGGTTCAGGCTCACCTTGGTTACCCATCTCTCTTTGTTAAAAAAAGAATAACAAACAAAAATAACTAACAAATAAAATTGTTTTATAAAAAATGAAAAGTCTGAACTTGCACACAATACAAATTTATCACAATAAAATGCAAAAATATGTATTTTTGGAATTAAGACACAAAAGTGTACAATTGTTAACTTACAGTAAACAAATCAATTAGTAAATTCATTGAAGTTGGCAGAAAAAAGAAAAAAAAAGAATCAGCAAATTTTACATATTTCTAATCATACATTTAAACAAAAAAGCAGAAATTTTAATGAAATAATTACATATTTCAGACACACACATATTGAAAAAAAAAAGAAGTTTTATTCCTGGTAGTGCCAAAATATTGCATTTAATTTAGCTGTAAATAAATGTAATTTCTTTTTAACAGTAGTGAAATAAACCCACAATTCCCTAATCAACTGTGAAAATATTGCACGTTTCAGAAATTTGCTACCAAAAAAGCAAATATATAATATTACACATTTCTGGAATTAACTTTGAAAATAGTACAAAATTTTATCATATTTAACAGCAAAATAATCATGTTATTTCAAAAATTTGCAGCAAAATAAAAATTAAAAACAGTGAAGCAGTAATTTTGTTGATTTTTCAGCAAAATAGCTACATAATTTGGGAAGTTAAAATGATTTTCTCCCCCCCCCACCCCAACATAAATTTTGGTTATGGTTTCTCTTTGGATTTACACAGATCTCAGAAACAGCCAACACGACCTTCAAAGGGAAGGATTTCAGACTAAAGTCTAAAAACTTTCATGCCTGATTAAATTAAATAACAATTTAACAGTAGACAAACTTTTCTCACAATCTTGTGGAATTATAAAATTACCCAAATAATGAATTAATATCTTCAAATAAAATAACAGATTTTTTTTTTTTTTTTAACTAATTACTTTGTTATACTTCCAGGTTTAACACAGAGAAAAAATAAAATTTTATTCATTTGATATTTTCTGTAAATTTGAAGATGCTTCTAGTGTGCAGTATTTCTTTATTTGTGTAATTTGTTAGCTTTGATTAAATTCATGTATAATGTATTTAAAAAGACAATGCAGTCACTTTAAAATTCGACTGGCTTGTATTGAAGACCAAAAAATTTTAAACCTAACTGTCAAAACTGATAATTGGATGTAATTTTACAGTTATCAAACTAAAATTTTTAGGTAGAAATAGCCTGTAAAATTTGAAAAATGAATAAATTCATTTTTCTAATTTAAGAAAATAAAATATAGTAGTAATCTTTAGAAAGCAAGAACAAATTTAATGATTGTGCTTTTTCTGAATGTGAACATGAAATTTAAAAACCTACATTAGGTAGTGAGTAACTTTTGTAATAAAATTCCTCACAGAATATATGATGGTCTTAGGCTTCAGCAGGCAATAAGTAGAAAGTCTCCTTGTACACGCTTAAAATTATACATGCAGCATGCAACATAGTTAAAGCATGTTATAAGAATGTTTAAAGGCATGGTTTCCATAAAAAGTGGTAGACAGAGAATTAGTAATTATTTTTATAATGCTAAAACAAATTCTGATACTTCACATAATCCTTCAATTGACTGGAAATTTAGTACAACAAATATTTGATTTACATGCAGCTATATGATTTTCGGATTAACTTAGTTATTCTGGCTTATTCACACATAGCTGGCACACATAAGAATTCTTATGCGTTTTACACAACATTTTTTTTAAAAATGCATTTGGTCAATTTCTTATTTAAATCAACAAAGTGGAATTAACATATATAAAAAATATTTAGGGAAATAAAGGGGTGGGAATATATATACATACATTTTATTTTATATCCTATAATATTTAATTTGGATGAGGGGTGTAATTTATATGAATAATGTGATTCAAGGCTGCCATATGATATAAAGGTGTTGAAAAAGTGTAAACATAGCCATTCATTGAAATCATGTCCATGACTCTGGCTCAAAACACAGATATCTATAAAATTTCTTACAAACAGATTTCTCTGAGACGAATAAAATAACAGTTTCTCTAACATTAATCGTTTATAAAAAATGAACTTTATATTTCGTGGCACAATAACTTACTAAAGTTGCAATTTTTGAAGAATAAAAGTTATTGCATGAACTTTCATCACTGAAAATAAAATCAAAATTATCTGGAATACGTAAATTATAAACAATAAATATCTTTAAATATATGACATTAGAACTGCGCAACTACCTCTATAATTTATCAAGCTGGGTATCTTTGTAGAATTCGAAGTTTTAAATATGCTTTTTTGCACAATATGTAATTACACTAAGCTTATTCATTAATTTTAATAGGCACTTCCAAAGATACGGGGGGAAGGGGATTAAATTGGGTCATAAATTAAAAATAAACTACTTAATTTTAATACATTTCACCATACATGCTTCGCTCGAATAGTCTAAAAAGTTTCTCATTCTAGCTACACAACAAACACAGCATAATGAAAAAAAAAAACAAATCATTTAAACAAGGAATGGAAGAGATACAATAATGAACTATAGTATTACAAATACTATATTTACAACTAATTTTAATCACATTCAACACTATGGAATATGAAAACATTCATACCTCATTGTCACTTGCGATGGTCATGTTTAAATTGCATTTTTGTTTTTTATATTCAGCTTTGACATCTGCTGATACAATGGTAGCAGTATTTCTCTCATTCTGAACTTCTTGAATTGTGAACTTTATTACAAAATCTGCTTTAAAAAGCTTACACCCATTAATACTTTCTTGTAAGCAGCAGAACTTCCGTGTCCTTCATTCTGTGAATGAGAATGTATTCTTGGATGTTTTCATGGGGAAAATATCCGGCCGATCAAGGATAGAATAAACTATGATCTTAAAAATTCACTGCTGAGAAAAAGGGGAGAAATTTTAACAAAAAGTAATGAAAAAATTTAATAAAAATAATGGCGCTCACTACTTAGTTCAAGAAGAAACAATCCACGAGGTTAGAGGTAAATACCACCGACACGTGATCATTACGTCACCGGGATAAACCTCATTCGTTTGGCAACAATAACGTACGCGAAAATCATAGTTTCAAACCCGTGTTTCAAACAGTTTCAAAACATCATGGGGAGGTTACCACATTTCAAACATCGATCGTTCAGCGGCGCATAAACACCGTGGTTACTAAGGTTGGCATCTTTATCCGCGAGTCGCCAAGAAGGACCGTAAAGCACATTCCAACCAGAAAGGTAACTTTCTTTCTGTTACTTATTTTGAATATTTTTGATAGATAGTATTCATGGGGAAAAAAAATACATTTTGTTTGTAATCAATATCATCAAAGATTTTACAGAAGAAAGGTAATCTAAAAACAATTGTATGGATTTATACAAATACACTAAGATTTGTATGTACAGTGCATTAAATAATTTTCTTATAAAAGAGTAACCCTGAAAGAGTATTATGTAAAGAAAATAAAAAAATAAATAATTTGGAGATAAATTATTATTTTTTGTAACAAGAGATATTAAAGTTCGTCTTCAAAGATATATTCCGGAAATCTGTGATGATTAAGATGCATGTTTTAAAATCTTTTCTATATAATGTCTTGATACATATACAGAATTATTTAAAGGAAAAACTTTTTATGTAAGACTTAAGTTCATAGAAATTATAAAGAAAACATAACATTGATACACATATATAATATGAATAACTCCTATGTACCAGGGTACCAGAAGAGAAACACGCCTGGGAAGTTTCTTATTACAAAGGCTTTACTAAAACAGGAATGTAAAGAGACGTTGTAGCATTCATTTTCAGAAAGCCATATATTTGTGTATATTTCTTAATATGCATTAATGCAAACACACAGGAGAAAAGCCATACATGTAAAATGTATGTTCTACAGGATTTTTTAAAAAACGAAGACTGTACAGACTAGATCTTCTACGTACGCACAACAACGCAGTCATACAAAATGGAAAATCCTTATGTGAATCCAATATGTTTTAAAGGATTTTCCCAAAAAGGAAATCTAAAAACGCATTTACGCATCAATACAGAGGAAAAGTCATACTCGTGTGAAGTACTATGTTCTAAAGGATTTTTTGAGGAAGGATGTCTAAGGAGACATCTACGCACCCATACAAAAGAAAAGCCATACGTATGTGAAGTATGTTCTAAAGGATTTTCCCGAAAGGGAGATCTAAATAATCACCAGCAAATCCATGCTAAAGAAAAGTCATACGTGTGTGAGGCATGTTCTAAAGGATTTTCTGTGAAAGGATCTCTAAGGAGACATCTACGCACCCACAGAAAAGAAAAGCCATACGTGTGTGAAGTATGTTCTAGAGGATTTTCCCAAAAAGGAAATTTGATAACACATCTACGTGTCCATACAGAGGAGAAGCCATACGTTTGTGAAGTATGTTCTAAAGGATTTTCTGTAAAAGAATCTCTAAGAAGACATCTACGCACTCATACAAAAGAAATGCCGTACGTGTGTGAAGTATGTTCTAAAGGATTTTCCCAAAAGGGAGATCTTAATATTCACCAACGGATCCATACAGGAGAAAAGTCATACGTTTGTGAAGTATGTTCTATAGGATTTTTCCATAAAGGAAATCTGAAAACACATCTACGTATCCATACATTGGAAAAGCCATACGTGTGTGATATATGTTCTAAAGGATTTTCCCAAAAGGGAAATCTAAATATTCACCAACGAATCCATACATGAGAAAAGGCATACGTGTGTGAATTACGTTCTAAAAGATTTTTTGTAATGAATAGGCTAAGGCTCCTATATATACGAGCTGGTGCATCAGGCATTTTGTTGCCTTAGGGTTGCCACATGTACCCAGCGCGTTCCTCTGATAAACAAACTACAAACTTTTTTTTTATCGTCTTACGTTAATTTAGAGTAACTTGTTTTATTATATTTCATAATTTTAGTTAAGTAAACTATGATATGGAAGTTTGTTTATCGATAAACTGCTATATCATTCAAGAAGTGAATATAAAGTGTTCACAGGTCTTCTATTACTGGGTATTTGAGTTTTGGCGACATTTTGTAAAAGAAACAGAAACCGCCCTAACAACACATGTTACCCCAGTACTTCCATAGGATGTCTTCAGAATAAATTTACATCCTGAGAATGTACTGTAAAAAAAAAAGTGTTTTTAGGAATATTATTGTTGCTTATTGCTCTTATCTTGACCGGGTTAGCTTCAGATCAAGATTTCTTAAAATCATTAGGGAAGCGATAAGGACGCCAAGCTGGAATGCTGTTCTCTTCTGAGGCAAAAAAATGGCGGTGATGCGCCGGCCTATTATTTTATTTAAGGGGCTCTAGAATAGGCTAAACAATCATCAACGCATACAAAAAAAAAAAAAAAGCCATGCATTTGTGAAATATATTCTAAAAGATTTTATATAAATGAGAATGTGAGAAAACATTTACGTAGAAAAGCTGTACGTGTTTAAGTATGTTCTCAATAAGGGTAAGATTTTTCAGCTTAATTGTGTTCTGGTGAGCATTTCTTACATAAGCTAATCTAATAAAACCTGATTGAATGATAAAGCATGATAATTTTTTCTTATTTTATAGATTTAAAAATATATATATATATATAATAATTATATAATACATTTCGTCATAAAAATTTTATTATTTCAATTCAATGTTTTGTATTTGCGTGCAGTTTAAGCAAGTCTTCTTTCTAATCTCATTTGTGTCTCAAAGATTATATATATATATATATATATATATATATATATATATATAAAACCAATTCTGTAAATGGGTATTTGCTCATCCATACAGAAGACAAAAACATAGGATTTTTTTAAAAATGTTTTCAACGCACACATTCAGGAGAAGAGCCATATGTGTGTGAAGTGTGCTGTAAAAGATTTCCCCAGAAGAAACCTTGATCAAATTAACCCGTATTGGATACAAAAGAAAATCCATATATGTGTGTATTATATGTGCTAAAGAATATTCTGAAAAGGGTAATCTAAATATACATGAGCTAACTTATACAATAGAAAAATCCGTATGTTTGTGAAATTTATATCAATAGACTTTAAACGCTGAGTGTAATGTAGTTATCCTCGAAATATAAACGATGACTGTAGCACTTTTATTAATAAGAAAGCACCACAGAACTGGCGTTGCAAAATAATACCCCAGTAGCACAACAATACTGGCCAATGTTGGCCCATCATGGGCGAACGACGGCCCAATATTGGCCCAATCCTGTTGTGCTACTGGGGTACTTACAAAACTTTGAATAAACACCATAAAATGCAAAAATCTCGCAACAATTGTTTCTGGTCGAAAGAGCACACGACCCTTCGTTAGGCGAACAAAGTAAACACGAGTACAGCATGCTGTACTCGTGCTTACTTTGTTCGCCTGATGAAAGGTCGGGTGCTCTTTCGACCCGAAACAATTTTTGCGAGATTTTTGCATTTTGTGGTGTTTATTCAAAGTTTTGTAAGTATTATAGCACTTTTACTTTCAGGTATACACGATGAAACAAAACACACATTAAATTAAAGAAATAAATATTTACAAAAAAAAAAAAAAAAAAAGTAGATATTGTTTAAAATAGAGCTGGACGATATCAGAAATTAAATATCGCGATATATCATCAAGATAATATCGATATTAATGATATTATCGATATTTCTCTCAAGAAAAGGAAAATAGACATCTGCTACCTTTTAAAGACAAGTGAACACCAGTTTTAATGTGTACAAGTGTGAACTGTTTTCTATATATTTTCTTTTATATTACTTCCATAACTTTTTCATTAAAAGAAAAGTAATAATAATAATAATTTAAATAAAAAATTGCATAAAGAGTGAATCGATGTTTTGTGTTTATTTTAATTTATATCATTGCTTTTAAATATACACTGAGAAAAAAAAGAAAAAAAAATATATATATACCGCCTTCCCCTAGAATGAATGAGTGGCCATTTTCTAAATCTATTAACTAGAAGTATAGATTTCCGAACTAGGCGCATAAGGCATGCCAATAAACTGAATAGACGAAATGATCGAGAATTTCTAGTTCACACATGGTGAAACAATATTAGATGGGAAACAATATTCTGAATATTTTGAATCGTTTTTATTGTGAGAAATTCTCGTTTGATTTTCTAGAAATGGGTAATAACCAAGATAATAGTTGCTGAAACCGGCCTCTTGTAGTCGCATTTATTTGCAGAGATTTTTAAATAAATTTGCCCTTGATAATATTGACAAACGCTCTAGAATTCTAATAGGGGCTTCTAGAACTCGCTTTCCAAGGGGGACTAGAATTTATAAAGATGACATGGAACAATTTTTTCTAGAGCCACAATTTAGATTCTAGATGTCACTTAAAGAATTTTTTCTCAGTGTACTTGTGTATAATTTCTCCTCCATTCTTCCGATTTTCAGCTTTAATTATTTTAAAATAACATTATATGTGATATAGGTTTTCTTTTTATCGGGTTGATCAGGTTGATATTTTGATATGGGTTTTATTTTTATCGCAACACACGATATTCTAGCAGTTTATTGCTGAAAGCCAGGATCATTTTATGGATAAATCTCAAAATCTTTAATTATTGCAAGTCCTTTAAATGAATGGTTATTTTTCATTGCCGATTTTCACAATATACAATTATTTCACCGATAGACATCGTAAACCGTGCTTTTTTTTTCCCCTTCAGAGAAAACTAAATAATAAGTTATAACGCCTTTTTGGACCAAAATTTAAATTAAAAAAAAAAAAAAAAAAAAATCCTAAAAATAAGTTAATAAAATACACATGCAAACAATTCATTATTTATTTTATCATTAAAACCAGGAAAACTGAAACATCCTTCAAAATTTTCCCTACAGGGAAAAGTTTTAGGGATATTTCAATTTTCCTGGTTTTCCAGTTTTCCTGTATATATATATGTATATATATATATATATATATATATATATATATATACTAGCAGGCTACGCCCGCTTCGCTGGTCCCTATTTTTAAATGAATCACCATAATTAATGAATTCTCTAAATTGCATTAATTTTTATCATGTGAAAAAAAAAAAAAAAAAGAGAGAGAGAGAAAGAATTTCTGATCATGAAAAATGTCGCACCGGATTCACACTGAATTAAATACAAGACTCTGGGCCGTATTCTCCCAAAGCTTCCTAGCTAGATCTACTATCAAGCCTGAAGGTCCTCTTCGTGACGTCACAACCGGGGTCCCTCCGCATCGTTTACTTTCGCCTGAAACCTCTTAAGATCTTCTCTTAAAGCTTCATTTCTTCTTCATAAAAACAGATTTCTCATTAATATTCCGTTAAAAAATATTTGGCATTTATCTTCCATTTTTATTATATATATATGTATATGTATGTTTTCTTTCCCCATAGTTTCAGCTAAAATAGATATATTTTCCCTTTCATTTATGTTTTTACGTGTTTACATCATTAAGTATTTTTTAAAATCAAATATTTGACGTTATAAAACTGAGATTGTACATGTTATTTTAATAAACGAGGGAAGTACACCGAATTCCATCGGAATAATTTATTCTACAACTATTACAACAAGGAAATTAAAATATTTAAATAATAATAATAATAAATCTTGACACACGTTCTTTAATTTTAAATTCCCAAATTTTAGCATATAAAGATTTAAATTTGAGTTAAAACAACAAAAATGATATTTAATAGTGCTCATTTGAAAATTAATATAAATAAAAATTTTTATTATACATATTTTACCAAATATTTATTTTATTTTTAATTATATTCACATATAGAAGTGTATTTTAAAATCAAATATATAATACAATAAGTCAAGCTTTGTATATTTTTACATTATTTAAAAAAGTATTATGATATATTCAGAATTTCATGAAGACCATTCAACTTCGAAGTTTTGTACAAAGAGTATTAAATTAATACTTAAAAAATAAGTATTAATAATTTTTAGATATACATGCATTCACTCTTTCTAAATTTCCAAACTGTGACTTATAAAAATTGAAATATGAATCCAAATTCAATCTTTAAAAGTACAAAAAAACATTTTTTAAATCCTCTATTTTTGGCTGTGTAACATATTTGAAAATATTAAGTATGCACATTTTTCATCATTTTTATACATGAATTTGAAAGTTTATTTTCTGAAATGTAGATACAACAACTCTTTAGTAAATGCTGATTTGTAAATTTTGAAAAAAAATTAGATTTATAATAAATACGAGATGTTTGAATTACTATTTCAAATTAGTCTGTATTAGGCAAAATTAAAATCATTCAGTTTATAGGTAATATCGAATAAATTTGAAATAATGTTTGCCAAAAGAATAATGAATTTTTAACATGCATAGATACATTCAGTACTTTTAAACTTCCAATTTTTAACATATGAAGATCGAAATTTGAATGTTAAATTTATATTTTAAGAACACTAAAAATTTATATTTAAAATTATCCCCTGTTTGCAAAGCCAATAATATAAAATGTTTTACATACATATTTTACGAAATTTTTATTGATGGCTTTCGAAGATTACTTCATAAAGTATAAATATATCATTTGAGTTACTATAATTGTTTTGCAAACATTTAAAGTAAACAATTTGAAGTCATAAATATAAGATGTTTAAAAAATATTTCAGATTAATATATAAGAAATTTTTGGATCATTCAATTTAAAATTACATGGGCCGAAAAAAAAATTAAAACAATATTTAAAAAATCTGTTTCAGATAAATTTATAATTCCTAAACAAATTCACGCAATACAAACCACTTATAAAAATTAATAATGCAGACAACTTTCATATCAGAGAAGTACAATATTAAATTTCGAAAAATATAATTTTATGCTCTACATTCGAGATTGCAGGAAGTGTTTCTTTCTTCTTTCTTCTTTCTTTCTTTCTTTTTTTTTTTTTTTTTTTTTTTTTTTTTCCTTTTGAAAAAAAAAAAAAAAATATATATATATATAACTTCGTTTGAAATTATCGAAGATACATGGCTCAACTATTAGTTTTAAAGGTATTTATTATTCCTTTTAAAAACTATTTATATTGAAAGTTTACAACATTCGGGAGGATTTTCCTCCAAGGATGCAAAGATGCTCCTATATATACAAATGTTTCTTTTAAGTATTTCGGCCCACTAGCGGCCGAGCGGTTCTGCGCGCTCAAATCTGGTAGACGTGAAGTGCCGGGTTCAATCCCAGGTCGCACTCGTCGGACTAGCTGGTCGGAATTTGCCGTGGTTTTCTCCAAAATTGTGTAAATACGGGATAGTAACCCTTAGAAAAACCCCACGGAGGGCATTCCTCTCAGGCCTAGGACCCTAGTGCAGTCCTTACAACCCAACCCACCTATAAGTATTTCTTTTTATTTCACGATGATTCGTTAAAAATAATCGTAATTGTGCTCATTTATACGAAATTTTCTCCTATACTGCCATATTAATAATTATCATCAAAGGTTGTGGTATCTCCACCTGTTGGCGATTTTCACCAAAAGTTGAAGAACATTTATAAATCAAGAAGCAACTTAAACTTTTATGAAATTCTGTTCATTAGTTCCTGAGATACAGATACCCGAAAATTTTGTTCCACACACACACATATATTGACATTTTCTAAAACTGATCAGATCGTGTTTGTCCCTTTCAAAACCATCCCCCAAATCCATCGAAAACCAGAAATAGAAAATCTTTACGAATCCAAGACGTTTTTTTATTGAATTCAGAAGAAAGAGAAAAATAAATAAAAATGAAACAAAAATTTGAAAATTAAAACCTTTTAACGAGTGGTGTTGCCATTCCGCTTTTCATAATTTTTAATGTGCCCGTATAGGACAAAGTTTCGTATAAATGAGAATAATTTTTAATGAATTATTGTAAAATTAAGAAAGAATTATTCATAACAGTAATAGTCAATCAGGATAACAGCCAACCTTGCGTGGGTGAGTGTGTATATTTTCAATATGGATATCTTTTAAAAGAACTCATCGATACCTTTAAAACGAATGATTGAGCAACGATCTGTGATAATTAAAACAAAGTTTTTTTTTTTTTCATTTGGAGAAAGTGTCCTCCGTGGGGGTCATTTTACGGGGTTCTAGCCCTATATTTGAACGTTTCGGGAAAAACAAGGAGAACTCCGAAGGGATAGGTTGACATGTGTCACCTAGGATGGAACCCGACACCTAATGTCTTCGACAGCAGAACTTTTTGACCACTGGTGAGAGACTTTCGTAATTTTTAAAGAATTTTTACGTAATTTCTATCATTTCTAAAAAAATATTTAATTTTTTTAGAAATATTACAAATATTTAAAAGAAATTAATTGACGCTTTTTAAAGTTGACATTTTTTTTAAAAATCTATTATTTACAGTTGCTAATTTTCTGGAGGATCTACTATGAAATTAATCATTTCTTGTCTTCGTATGATTATTCAAAAGAATGTTACACATTGTTTTTATACATTCATTAATTAACTGAGTTAGTGATTTACCACAATTACAAATTCCTTCAAATTCTAATCCGTCATCCATTATTTTTTCTTTAGACAATTCACACAATAGAAAACATTGATTTTCAGATTTTAAAAAATTTTCCTCATATTCTGCCGTAATAGAATGTAAATGAAAATTAACTCAATTGAAGAATATTAAATGATGGAATCTAAAAATTCATTCATGAAAAATGTAATTTAAATGTATGTGAAGTGTGAGGTGAAGACAAACATTGTTTGCTACATGCATTCCAAGCAGAAAATAAGATAGTAAAACATAATAAACGGACCCGATGTAAGGCTCCTATATATACGAGCTGGCGCATCCGACATTTTTTTGCCTTAGGGTTGCCGCATGTACCCAGCGTGATAAACAAACGGCAGCCATTGTTTCTGCCGTCTTGCTCGTAATTTTAGCGAAATAAACTGCAATATGGGAGGTTGTTCAGCGATAAACTGCTGTAAACACTCGAGAAAAGGACTACAAAATGTTTAGGTTTTCTTCAGATAATGCAAGAAGGAGAAAATGGGCAGCGAATTGTCGGCCAGATTCTTGGATCCCGGGACCTAATGCACAGCTTTGCATAGTAAGTTTTATTGTTATTCACTTATACTTTTCTTTGCATTTCTGACATTTATAAAGTAAAAAATTAAAAAAAAAGTATTATTTAAATCTAAATATGTATTTTAATAACTATAAATTATTTTAAGAAACGCTTTTTTACTGTGTGTTTGTAGATTCTTGGCGACGTTTTTTTGATTCGCCAAAGTTGTCTTGTTTCCGTGTCCTGATAGCATTAGGTCGTTGCAAAAACGTTCGTGCGGAATCGGATCATTTTATTGCCTTCAAAGACGAGAGCTTCTATCGCCGTAATATACATTTGTTACTCGAAAAATGGGCAAAGGTTGTAGAAAGTAATGGAGAATATTTTGATTAAAAATTGTCATTTGATTTGATGTATTTTTATGAAATGAAGCAATAAAAAACCGCACGAATTTATGCAAACACCTAATATATTTTTTTAATTGAACTTTTGATTAATTAATTAATTATTTTGTTCTATTTTTAGATTGCTTTTTATTGAGATATTTATTTCATATTACAATTTATGTCTACTTTCTAGGGGGGGGGGAATTAAAAAATTCATACTTTTTCTTTTTTTTTTACTTAAAAAAAATGCATTAAATTGAAATAAACGTCTGTATATTAATATTACATATACATCACGTAAATGTACATAAATTCATATTAATAATGACTGCTAACTTAATTTCTTTAAAACTGCAACTAATTTTTTTAAAAAGTTTTGTTATGAAAGCGATATAACACAGTAGTATGAAAAAAAAAATTTTTTTTCAGTTATTTTTTTTTAAGTTATGCTGATAACAAATATGAATACACATCAACCGCTAAAAATTGGACTTTCGTTGCCAGGGCAACTCAAATCGTGTTATTATACTTAAAAAAAAAAAAAAAGTAAATAAATAAAAATGAAAATAGAACTTTAAAGAATTCTTTGTTTACAGTATGGGCATGAAAAATTAATTTACCTTGCTGAGCAGTTCGCTGACATAGTTAATGTAGCAAAGTAATTTCATCAATTACATTCAATAGAACGTCCAGCTCAATTTTGGGTAGCCCTGTATATTGTCTATGAACAATATAATAAGAACTATAAACAATATTGTGTATTTATATTTAGTTTTATATGAAAATCATCTAACACAAAATGAATTACAATTCTAGCAATTTCCAAGTATAACCCCAATCTATCCAAATACTTTTGGTAGCCCTGTAAACGAATGATGAAGCATTTCCATATCACAATCAACAAAAAACATGGTTTTATGCATGTTTTTTCTATTTTTATTTATTTATTTATTCATTTCGTTTTGTTCAGTGTTGTGCACGAACGCGTTCATTTGAACGCGTTCGTGAGCGTAGCTCAAAAATTTTGAGTTTTGAGTTGAACTTCGCTCGTTTTTTAAATTATGAACTTGAGTTGAGCGTAGTTCGTTTTTTACGCGAACTTGAGCGTGAAAAAGCAATTCAAGCTCAAACTCATATTAAATATTTCTATCTGAAATATGAAAAGGAAATTAGAAGAAGAAAAGTACAGAAAAGAAAATAACTGAGCAAAGTAATAATGAAGGAAGGGGGCAGAAGGAAATAATTTTTTTTTGTATCACCTTGTCACCGATTTTAACGATATTTCGAATAATTATTACTTATTTTTTACGAAAATCACAATAAGTGTTATATATAGCTTAGGAAGGCAAGGAGGTTCTTTCGATGCAAAAAGGATTTTTTAAAACCAATCTATTATAGATTGAAATAAAACTTTGTGTAAATACCATTTACTGCTTAAGAAAAATTATAAAAAGTGTTACACATATCTTGGAAGGTGGGTGTGGGGGGTTGGCGTGAAATGGTTGTTTTTGTATCACCATGTTAACTATTTCTCTGGAACTTTGTATAAATATAACTTTCTTTAAATATTTATTAAAATTATAGTAAATAATATATAGTTGAAGGGTGGCAAGGGGGGACGGAAGATGGAAATCAAATGTTTTTAAACCAGCTTATTATTACTTTTTTCTTTTTTGTTTGAATTTTGTGCATATATTACAAACATAGCAGACTATGCCCGCTTCGCTGGTCATGAAATTTAAATGAATTTTCAAAAGAATTGAATCACTACTTATTTTTTATATCACATTTTGTGCTTTGTAACATAATTAAAAATTCCTTTTAAGATCAAAATGTCAAAATATCACATTACAAATTCAATTAAATTAAACATTTCTTCCGTTTTGCAACAATGCTCTATAGTCTTATGTGAATGATTCTCAAGTATGAACCAACAATTGTTTACAAATTTAATGGATTATGTATGGGAAATAAGTACGCTGTAATTTAAAAATTGCAGCTTTTTTAACTCCAAAACAGATATTTTTTTAAAAAGTTATTCATTATTCTTTAACATTAGACTGTTTTTCAATTAATATTAAGATAAAAGCAATCAAATGATTTCGCTTTGTAAACAACTTTTATATGTGACGCAATATATTATATTACAGTAATATTGAAAACTAGTTCGTATACTAAGTTCTCCGTCATACTCTTGTTCTCACAAGTTTCTACTAGAGCGCATATTATATTCATTTTAACAGAAATGAAGATACGGTCGTAGAATGATATGAAATACATTACCTATTTGGCTATCCTAACTGCGCTTCGATACATTTACCTTATCTTAATTATTTTATGTTTAATTTTTTAAGTCAATTTCTTATTTTGTTTTCATGCAATTCCATGGTGTTAAGCAAATCGTAAATCTCGAATAACTTACAAACTTTTCAAAACGGACTATACACAGTTAGTAAAATTCTTGCCAGTATCATAAATGACATTTAAATATTTAACCAACATTTGTAATATAAAAATAATTCTCATAATACACGTTTATGTGAAATTTTGCTCTATTCTGCCATGTTAAGAAAATTGTAAATCATAAATAATTTATGAAGTTTTAATCGTAGAATAATCATAGCTTTAATGATGTTCATGCTAGAATTATAAATGATATTTTAAAACTGGTATAATCTTTACAATGAAAATAACTTTCATAGTACACGTTCATGCGAGATTTATACATATTCTTCAATGTTAAGAAAACAGTAAATTTTCAATAACTTGCGAGGTTTACAAATTAGAATATTAAAAAATATAGTGTTCTTAACAATGTCATAAATGATATTTTTTAAAACTAGACTGACCTTTGAGCTAATTTGTAAACAAACTAACAACAAGTTGACACTCTAACAAAGTAACACCCTGAAGACGGACATCATACCGATATTGTTATTTTAGGATTCCTCACACCTCGAAACGTTTAAAAACATAAAAATTCAGAGATGAAAATTTTTTACGATTACCTTTCACTATTCTATATAAATTGCTTTATGCGCTAAATTCATAAGTACATATATAAAGCAAAAATTAGCAAAAAGCGCAATAATCAATAGGAATTTATGTTAACTTAGATATTTTGAATTGAGAATATGAAATTAGAAAAATTCGTTCTTTTTTTATATCATTATCGCTGTCTTTTTACCCCCCCCCTCATAGAACATACTCCCATCACGACGTTTGTTAAACGGCACAATAATCTACATTTTTTGTTAATTTTTTAAAGTAGTTATCTGTCAATGTAATATTAAAATTTAAGATCAAGATTATTGACAGTTTGGTATGTAAAATCATTTTCTCTGATAGCAGAAGTCTTTGCCTTTTCTTTTATTTTTGTTGGAAGGGAGGGGAGGGAAAGAGCTGTGAGATAACAACACCCCCTACTGTGTGTAGAGGATGAGATACAATTGTGTTTCCCTCCCTTGCTTCTCTTCTGCGAAATAGAATTTCTTCTAATTGCTGAGAGAGGACGTCACGGTGAAATTTGTCTCCTGTATAGTACAAAAGTTCGGTGACTTTGATTTTTAAAAGGTTGCCGGTTGCCTATGTGGGTTCCACGACATGAAAGTAAACTATTGTAATTGTAATAATAGTCTTGAGTCTACAGAACGTCCAGGACTATACAGTCTACTGTACAGGAGTCTACTGTCTCTATAGTCCTGAGAACGGCGGTCCTATCTGTTGTCTTCCAGGAATTGATTTATTGCTGTCGATTTGAGATGCTCTCCGTTTCCCTTTTTTATATCCAAGGGGGTGTTGTGTGTATTTTTTTGTCGGCCTATTTCTTTTTTTATATTCCATTTACAGCAGGCCTGCCTAGAGATTTAAATGAGACGGAAAAACTGAAGTACACTTTTATTTTTAACAAAAAATATTTAATCTGTTATTTATTATTATTATTATTATTATTATTATTTTAGATTTTATCGTTTTTGAAAAGTGATTTTTAATCTTAAGATGTATTTAAAGTCATGTTTTTTATATTTATTCTGTTATATGAACACGAGTCTTATGTATAAACAAAACACGCGTATTCGGTTAAAATATATTGCTTGAAAAATATATCGCTTTGTTTGCAGATATTTAAGACTTAATAGTAATAAATTAATAATAATGAATAAATATAGTTATTCAAATAAATTAATAAAATAAGCATAAATAAAAAGTGTGTTATAGCGATTTTTCTCCTCATAAAGAACTCACTAGTTTTAAAACAGCATCAGTTTTTACATTTTGTGATTTCAAAATGAAATATTAAAAACTTAAAAAATTCTTTGTATTATTATTATTATTATTATTATTATTTTAACAAAAATTATTTTAACTGTTGTGATTTTTTTTTTAATGTAAAGACCAAGTAAAAAAAAAAAAAATCGTTAGCTAATGAGTAATTTGCATAACAAATTTTCTCGTAGAATTAATTACATGGAATTTAGATGCCAGAAGATAGGTAATGAAGATAGGTAAAGTGTCACTAAACGTCTTAATATTACATAACGAGGCAAAATATGACATAATTGTACATTATGAGAAATATTTAATCACAAATAAGTTAGAGCAGTTTAAAATATATCATTTATGGTACCGGCATGAACATCAATAAAATAAATATCAACATTCCATTTTAAAAACATAGAAAATAATTTAAAGTTTTTCATAACATGCCAAAACATGATACTGTTTCACATAAATTTGGATTACTGGAATTAATGTAATTAGAAAAAGACACAAAATCGTATAAAATATTAGAATAAAATATTGACATCAGTATAATAACACGGTAAAGTGGTCGAGAGGTTCAGCTGTCGAAACTGGTGGGCAAGTGCCGGGTTCGATTCCTTGTTATACTTGTCGATCAAGCCATTAGGAGTTTTCCATGGTTTTCACCGAAACTTGTATAGGCTAGAAAGACTGTTCATCGCTGGTGCCGAGACTTTTGAAACGTGCAGAAAAAAACTCTCAGTTGAAAATTTCGAAAAAAAAAAAAAAAAAATCTGTTGTGAAATGTAACTAACAAACATCAATGATGGAATGTGTGAAAATATACACAATTGAAAGATTCTGCAATCAGTATTTAGTATTTTATTATTAATGTATTTTTACTTAAACTAGTCTATTTCATGTCTTGCTTTCCTTAAGTGGATAATAAAGTATTGTCATTGCACATTTCTTTTTCCTTTAGAAAGAAATATTCTAATGAAAACCATATTTTTATGGAATAATTATAATAGTAATAATAATAATAATAAAACTTAAAATTAAATTAAATAAGAAAATAACATAAAATAAGTTAAATAATAATAATTAATTAATTAATTTAAACATGATATTATTGATATATGTGTATAATGGCTCTTTAGACACTTAAATATTTTTTCCTATTTAAAATTTAAACACTCAATTAAAATAACAACAATCTATATTAATAAAATCAGACTTTTGTGTGTAAATTTGTCGGAATCAAAAAATTTTGCGATATCTTCACGTTTCACACCCCATGAAAGCTGAAAATGACTTCAGAAAATTTTGCCTGTGTGTGTGTGTGTGTGTGTGTGTGTCATCGTGTCAGTATGTCGCTTTTTCCGTCCAGGCATCACTCGAGAACGGCTGGACGGAATTCAAAGGCGCTTGGCAGAAACTTATGTCTTCACCCAACTTAAAATTATATCTATAGAAATTTTCAAAATTTTGATTAGTTTTTGAATTGTGGGTAAAAAACACAAGCGCATGCGCCATAAATATTTTTTCACTAAAACACTTTGAATGGAAAAATAATATATAAAAATTAATTTTTAATTTAAAGACTTTTTTATTCGCGTGATTCGCACTACAAATTATGAAAAGATTGAAATGAAGTGTTTCCATCTAAATTTCATACTTTAGTTAATTTTAAAAAATCTAATTGTCGTATCGAAAAAGTGTTTACACCCCAGGATTCAGAAAAATCACCCTTTTCATTTGGTACTGAATTTGTAACGACAGGTCTGATATTTCTAATTTATTTTTCCCTTTTTCCATTGCCACTTAAATTTCATACTTTAGTTATTTTCTAAAAATCTAATTGTCGCATCGAAACTGTTTCCACTCCTGGATTCAGAAAAATCGCCCCTTTCATTTCGTATCAAATTTATAAATATAGATCTGATATTTCTAATTTATTTTACCCTTTTTCCGTTTTCAACCCAGATTCGGTAGAAGGTTTTATATTTATATATACGCATTTACATATTTTTTAGGTTGATTTCTTTAAAAATCGACCTATTGCAATCACTTCGTTTATCTATTATATATATATATATCTATAATGAAAATTTTGTCAGCACGATAACTCCCGAAATAATACTCCAAATCGAACCAAATTTGGACAGTGAACTGATCTTATAAATATCTTGGATGAGTTCGTTAACCAAGTTGCTCCGACTTTTTGTTTTCAAGTGGCAGCCACTTGAAAATTTCAAACCCACAATGTAAAAAGCAGATTTGAAGCAAGATTTGCTTGAATTTTGATGCAAATACAGGCCTCATAAAGATCTCAATGAAGTTTATTAATGAAGTTTATCCGCTATTTTTAATAAAGTGGCAGATATTTTAAGTTAAGGCTACCACTTGAAAAATTAAAACCACTATAACTTCCGAAATAATACTCCAAAACGAACCAAATTTGGACAGTGTCTTAATTTATTTTATAAATATTTTAGATGAGTTTGTTAACCAAGTTGCTCCGCCATTTTGTTTTCAAGTGGAGATCACTTGAAATTTTCAAATTCAAATTGTAAAAAGCGTATTCCGATTTTTTTTTTTTTTTTTTTTTTTTTTTTTTTTTTTAAATTTTGATGTATACATAGTTTATACAAGTGTCTCAAAGAACTTTATTAATGAACTATAGCCGCCATTTTTAATAAAGTGGCGGATATCTTAAGTTAAGCGGGACCACTTGAAATCAGACTACCACTTGAAAATTTAAAATCACGATAACTTCCGAAATAATATTCCAAATTGAACCAAATTTGGACAGCGTCTTAACTTGTGTTATGAATATCTTGGATGAGTTTCTTAACCATGTTGCTCCACCATTTTGTGTTAAAGTGGGATTTGAAATTTTCAAATTCAGATTGTAAAAGCGTATTCCGAATTTGTTTGAATTTTGATGTATACATAGACTATATAACTTTCTCAATGAAGTTTATTAATTAACTATAGATTTTCTCGCCAAAAAAGTTGCCAAGCGAAAAAGTCGCCAAATTTGGCGCCAAATCCATTACCTGCCATATTGGAGTTTTTTAATGCGTTTTTAAGGGAAAATTAGGCTATTTTAACGTTAAAACAAACTATAAATGCAGAAAATTAACATTTAATGAACTTACTAAGCCTCTTTGAAAGAATTTCTACAAAAAAAAAAAAAAAAAAAAAAAAAAGTAATAATTATTTTCAAATTTGCAACAATATCTTAGATTAATTAGTTCACTCAGCAACTTTCTCTGCCATTTTGATTCAAGTGGCAGCCACTTTATTTTTTCAACACGATGACTTTTGAGATTCTGAATTAATTCCAACTATATTTGTACAGTAATCTTATCTCACAAATGCATTTGATATATTTGTCAACTTGGCCCACCATCTTGTTTCCAAGCGCCGGCCATTTGAAAATTTTAAATTCACATAAAAAGGTATTTATGAACCGATTTGCTTAAAACTCCATATGTAGATAGCCTACATCAATATTTCTACTAATTCGTTAATAATTTGTAGCTGCCATTTTGAAACAAAATGACGTCTACTTGATAAGGAAAACTTTCGAATAAGCCGGAAGGACTTGTTTATTTTTCAGAAACAAAATGAAATTTTAATCAGGAATTTGTATGTGGATGACTATTTTCATAGTGATATTTGGCATTAGTTTAATATATTTATTTAATTAAGCCGTACTTTTCTTTCCTGCAATAAAACAATTTTTTTTTTTTTTTTTTTGTTATTATGTACCTTATGAGGTTCTTTTATGTTCTCCCCTTAATTGTAAATGATTATAATTTGGATTTTATTAAGATTTTTTATTTTGTAAATATCAATATATATATATATATATATATATATATATATATATTATTTTGTTTTATTTTGTTTTTTTAATTATTTATTTTGTGAAAGGAACAGCTTTAGTATCGGATCCCTTTGGCAAAATTTGAAATTTCGCACCGAAGTAGCTCGGACGTTTCTCGCCAAGATCTTTGCCAAGAATTACACAATTGAGATAGCCAATTCAATTCATCGCAAAAATGGCTTAAAATATTTAACGTCACCAAAGCGGTCCCATACTAAAGCTGTGCTTTTTGTATTTATTTATTTATAACACTTTCTATTAAAGACTTCTGTGGTCACGAAATTTTGGACGTAAATTGTTTGTATGCATCCAGCACTTATTGTAACTGGATTTCACGAAATTCTAAATTCCCCCCCCCCCCCCCTTCTCGGAGTCGGAGGGCAATAAACATGTGTAAAACATATTTTTCCGTTTGAATTCGCTTTGAATTATCTTAGAATGGCGAATTTTGGTGTGCGGATATTGATTAAGTGTACTCATTATGTGCATTAGTGGGATTTTGCAATACTTGGAACTCACCCGCTGAGGAAAGGGAAGTAAGAAGTGGGTAAGTTGCTGCCGAAGGGGGGACCCAGACTCCTCACGTTGCGAGCGAAAAAAAAAATCTACTAATCACAGAGAGAACTTAGGTTATTAATAAAGATATGGGATTTTGACAACTTAGTTAAGTTTAATGTCCAGCGAAGCGGGCAAAGCCTGCTAGTAATAATAATAATAATTGAAATTTTAAAAATATTTACAGTTTTCTATCAGCAGCATTGTATATATATATACCATATATATATAAAGGATAAACAAGCTTGTACAGAAAGAAAAATGTGTACACATTATTTGGAAACAGTATTAAAAATGCACTTATTTTTACGAAATTTCTCTTAAAGAAATAAATGTTTTAAGAATTATAGCTTCTAATTTTAATTATCCGAAAAAAAAAAAAGAAAGAAAGAAAGAAGGAAAGCTGTACCTTTTTATTCCACGCCCGTTTAAACGGAAGACTAAACACTTTGAGATTTTTCTTCCAATGGGCAATTTATGTACCCTTTGTGAATTTAACAATTGTTTTCTATATAATAAGTTACTTCTTATTAAATTATATGTTTTTTAAATTTATTATTAACGTTTTAATTTTATTTTGAGTTTCTTTTTGAATTAGCTAAATATTTTTAACACAATTTACCGGTTTGTCTTAGGGACCTTGGATGAAATATCACAAATCGTTAAGTGGCGGTCCCCAAATAAAAAAATTCCAAAACCCACTTGATTTTGAGCTTTTATTTTATTTTTCCACACTTTATATAAAATTCATGCTTATTCCTTTATAGTACGCTAAATAGCAAGCGAAATTTTCTAGTGTTTTATCCAAGAACTAAAAACCAACATTTGCTTTGGTGCAATTAAACAAAGATTAATTGCAATTAAATAAAGACTAATTAAGTCAAACCATTACACTATTAAAAAATAATTAAAAGTTAAAAAGAACTTTTTATATACCATGTTTTAAATTTTCTGTTGAATCATATAAACGCTACCGAAGGCAGCGGGAACCCGCAACAATTGGCAAAAAGTATTAAAAAATTCATTGTTATTGTGCTTTGAGCTACTATAAAAGTTTCAAATGGCTAGCTAGCTAGCACGGAAGTTAGTTAAAAACCGATTGAAAGCTTTGTACTGGTAACGCTGCAGCAGAGACTTGAAAAAGATGGCTAAAAATATTTTTAAAAATGCATTTTCACCGCATTCTGAACTATTATGAAAGATTCAAATGTCTAGCTAGTTGGGAAGTTAGCTAAATAAATTTTCTGTTGAATCATATAAACGCTGCCGGAGGCAGTAGGCACCTGAAACAATTGGCTAAAAATATTAAAAAAAAATTATTTGTACCGTGTTCTGAGCTATCCTGAAAGTTTCAAATGCCTAGCTAGTCGGAAAGTTAGTTAAAAATCGATTGCAAACTTTGTACTGATAACACTGCCGAAGGCAGCAGAACCCCGAAACCGTTGACTAAAAGTACTTTAAGAAATGCATTTTCGCCGTGTTCTGAACTACTCTGAAAGTTTCAACTGTCTAGCTAGCCGGGAAGTTAGTTAAATAAATTTTCTGTTGAATCATATAAACGCTGACGAAGGCAGTAGAGACCTCTAACAGTTGACTAAAAGTATTAAAAAAATGTATTGTCACCGTGTTCTGAGCTATCCTGAAATTTTCAAATGTCTAACTAGTCGGGAAGTTAGTTAAAAATTGATTTCAAGCTCTGTACTGATAATGCTACCGAAGGCAGCAAGAACCCGAAACAGTTGTCTAAAAGTATTAAAAAATGCATTTCCACTGTGTTCTGAACTATTCTGAAAGTTTCAAATGTCTTGCTCGTCGGAAAGTTACTTAAATAAAGATTCTGCCGAATCATATAAACGCTGCCGCAGGCAGTAGGGGCCTGAAACGGTTGACTAAAAGGGATAAAAAAAATGTATTGTCACCGTGTTCTGAGCCATCCTAAAAGTTTCAAATGTCTAGCTAGTCGGGAAGTTAGTTAAAAATCGATTGCAAGATTTGTTTTGGATAAACAAACAAACAAGAATCGAAGTTAATCAAAACATGGTAAAAAATATATTTCAAAACAACGGAATCTCTGAATGATGGAATTCGTCTCCTATAAATAAGTTTTCTCATACCCATAAACAAACGTATTGGAAATTTGAGAATAGAAAACCACACAAAAACAGTGGGTCCACTATTCAGAAGTGTCCGTAAATAAATTTTTACCACAATTAAATTAATAAGTTATAATTAAGAGTTGTAAGTTTATAAGTTTAATTAAGCATTAAATTACGAATAATTTTCATGGTAATTGTTATTTTTTTTAAATGTAAATTACCTATGAAAGTGTTCACAGATGTTAAGATCGGTTTAGAAAAAAAAAAAAAAAAAAAAAAAAAACTCAAAAATGAACTTTTAATGAACTTCGCTCCTTTTTAAAAATGAACTTGAGTTGAGCGCGCTCATTTTTTTCAGACATGAGTTTGAGCGCGAACTAACTCGTTTTTTACACGATGAACTTGAGTTTGAACTAGTTCGTTTTTTTCGTGAACTTGCACAACACTGGTTTTGTTTAAGACAGCCTAGAGATGTTATACTGTGCTTTAAAGGTCTGTTTGAGGCCCGGTCCAGTACGAAATCGAATAATCCGGGCCTAGCAGGAAAAATCCGGGCCGTTTATTTTTACCAGTGCACGGTTCGACCCGGGCCGGACAAAAAACGATAAAATCTGGCCCGACCCGGCCCGATTCATAAATATGTAAAAGAAAAAAAAGAAAAAAAAATCATGCTTTTTTATGAAAAATAATTTTATTATGTGTTTTGTAGAGGTTTTATATAGCTAAGCAATAGAATGTTCTTTAACACAACTGTTCAATACTTACAAGATAATTATACAAAACAGAAGTTTATTATTACAGACATACAGAAGGCAGAAAGACTGACAGAAAGTCAAATAAAAAATATTAGCATTCATCAAAAAATATAGGAAGGTGTTTAAAATGATTACTACTACTAAAAATGAACTTTCAAGCATTTCCTCTTATATACTGTAATGTATCCCAATTTTTCATGTGATGCAGTAAACAAAACTTTAATGCTAATCTAACCCTATTCAATTAAAAAGATGCTTTTGCACATGCTAAAAATGATGATACTTTTACCCATTGACCTGGAGAAAAGAAAAAGGATCCTCAGAGAAAAAGTTAAAGCGGAATGATCTTTATAGCCTTCATTGCTTCATACCACCTAAACTCTACAGACTATAGGACATAAAGAAACATACACAGTAAGGGCACATAGTAACGTATTTAATTTCTTTTGTTTGTACATGTGCCAAACTAGTAGTGGCAAGCATTCTATTTTGAATAGGAAACCATCAATATTACTTTGAATAAAATATATTAATTTCGAGACATGCTAAAAATATTTGCAGAAAATCAGATCGCGAACAGACTGATAGACAATTAAATTGAAGTTACAGACATTAAAAAAATATATATATAATGTGACATACCAGCCTGTAAAATTATGTAAAATAAATGACTGAAGATTTTATCATTTTCCTTTTTCGTTGATTAACAAGGAAGCTAGAAAAAGATTCGGGCCGAAACGGCCCATAAAAAATTTCCTCATGGCCCGGCCCGAGTATACACACACACACACACACAAAAAATGAATCTGAGCACCAGTAAATTAAAAAATTCGGCCCGAACCCGGCCCGTAAATCTCACCCGTACAGACCTCTAATGTGCTTATCAGAAATTACTCCATAGACGTAATGTATTGGAATTCTCTAGGATGTTACTATATACGAACCATTTCCTTGATCTCAACGAAAAGTATAATGTGTCAATCCCTATATGATAGACATTGAGAATACCGATTTTAGACTTACCGCTACTACTTGTTCTTCACACAGACTAACCGCTAAAAACATGATTTTAAAACGTGTAAATGTGACAAAAACTCAATTTTAAAAATTTAACTTAAAAATAATTCTTTCTTCATCATATATATACGAGGAAGAGAAAAGAAAATTAATTAAAAAAACTTTCCAATTTTAATTGGTACGCTCTTATTTTTCCCCCTTTCAAATGTTATGAATTATTTAAGAAACACAAACAGATTACTTGTGTTGCTTATCATTTTTGGCCGATTTTATTTTTAGATGAAAATTTCTTAAAACCGCCAGTGAAGCGATAAAATCGCCAAGCGGAAATGCTGTCCTGTTAGGAGGCAAAAAAATGGCGGTGATGCGCCGGCCTATTATTTATTTAAGGGGCTCTAACCCGATGGACATCTGTTTCTTATAGATAAGGAACCCGGGTTATGACGTCACACGCTGTCCGCAGTGATACCTTCAGGCTTGATAGTAGATTTAGGAAGCTTTGATTCTCCCCTCCTTCGGAATCGTAATTTCATGCGGAATGGGGAGATATCGAGCGGGAATCCGAAGAAGAGTTATTCTCCCAGGAAAAACCGGAATCCAGGCTTTTCGAATTTACGGAATATGGATCTATCTTTTCCGACAGCTGAGAGCAGCCGGAATAGCATTCGTAAACGGAATATTGTGTGGAAAGATAAAATGGCGGGCAGTTTGTTGTTATTGAAGTGTATGACTGTGTTGAAAAAAAAGCACCTTTCTTTTTAATTGAAAGTTTGCCGGAGTTTTTGCAACCGAAGTCTTATGTAAAAGCTTTGTATCCTGAATGAAGGTAATATTTAGCGAAATTTCTTCTTTATATTTTCTGTTAAGTTGGTTACAATCAATGGTTGTTTACAAGTACAATGCGACTTATATCCCATGTTTTATATGGTTGAATATTTAAGTAATAATTTTTGTGTTTTTGATTTTATAAGTGCTTTATACATTCGTTAAAATTTCGTTCATTTTATACCTTGTATTCCATAACTTTTGAGACTTACTCCATGTGATGCACTGTATTCATATTACCTTTTTGTGTTGCATTCATTATGTTAATCTGGGCACTTTTCTCCATTAAAATGACATAATTCATTAAGTCATGCTTTATTATATTTGAAAGCTTAAATAATTTAAGGAACTTTCAACTTGCTTTTAAAGTAATATGTATGTATTTCATAGTTATTACTTATTCTAAATATTGCAGATTTTTGAACTGATAATTACAAACTTTTGTACTTTAAAAACTAATGCAAACTTTGCAGAAATTGATTGAAATATCCAGCACTTTTAAGTACAAACAACTTTTTCTTAATTTGTTAAAAAATATGTATTAAATTGAATACAGGCTTTGGAAAATGCTTTTTTTTTTTTTAAATATAACTTTGATTTTTTAGTTGTGTACTATATTTCTGCTCTACACAATGTAAATTTATTTAATATATTTATTTTTACATGCCAGATGAATTATGCCTTCAACAACTCACTTATTACATTTAATAAAATAATAAGTTGTAGTTGAAAATTCAATTATCCCATTGAGTAGTTCCATTATTCTAAATGTTTTACACCCTTTTCTAAGTGTAGAAAATAAAATATTGTGTTAATTACAGTGATAAAAGTAGCATGTAATGAATGATTTTTTCTTTAATCAGAAAAAGTAAATTATTAATAATAAATTATGCGCAAGAACTAGCAAGTGCCATTCTTTTGGTCATTTATGGAGTAATTAGTGTTAAAAATATTTCTTGCAATAAAAGAACAGGATGAAGAAAAGTTGCATAGTAAAAATATGTCATTTATGTGTTGATTGTTAATGTAGGGGGAAATTCTTAAAGATTTCTGACAAAAAAATTAAGTAAAATTATTTAACATAGTGTGTGTATATTAAATATATATATATATATATATAAATTTTTTAAGACAATCCAAATTCATTTATTATAAAATCAGACCAGTAATGGCAAACCTATTCAAGAATTTGTAGATTATTATTATTTTTTTTCTTTTTATAATAGTTCATAGGCAACTTAAGTGAGCAAAGAAAATGTTGTATTTTTCCATTAGCCTTGTGCAAATGTTTGTTGCTGACTCTTAGTTAACAAAGCACCACATAATGAAAACACATTTAATAGTAACACTTTTAGTAGTAAAAATAAAAGTATTATAATTAATTTTCAATGATTTCTCACAATGTTTTACCGAAGCTGACCTGTGGTGACCTGCAATTGAATCAGTCTTATTTCCTCACAACTTTTCTATTTATTATTATTATTAATTTCCTCCTGCTTTCTTATTTATATTTAATATTTACTTATTTTTCAATGTGTACTAGATCTCTTAATTCTTTAATATTCATTGGTTTCATACAAAAGAGCGAAAGAAAAGATTTCTCTCTTGGAACTTAAATGTATTCAGTAAGACAAGGCTGAGAGCTGAGACAGCCCTCCTACAGAAGAACTCTGACAGACCACCGTCTAAGGCACCCCTCCTGAAGAGGACGATGTAAATTTTGTAGAACTTGAAAACTGATTGTAACTAAAGCCTGGTGAGTGTCTAAATTGTGCAATGTTTATATTAAAAAGCTGCACGATTGAGACACATCTCCCTGGTAATGCTTTGGAAACAAGTCGACGTCACATCTAAGTAGGAATTGCTATACAGGTAATAATTTTATATTTTCTTTTTAACTCAAGTTTAAATTGATTTATTATTATTATTATTATTATTGATATTAATTTTTACTTTATGTCCTTGCTTCAAATTACTTCTATTAATAAAATAACATATTTTTATGATGATTAAAATTTAACTTTTTTGTCTTTAGGATGTGAATTTGTTCAATCGGTAAATGAAATGAAACTTAATTGAATACTAAAGCATAAAATAATTTCTTTTTTCTTTTTTCTTTTCTTTTCTTTTTTTTTTTTTTTTTTTTTTTTTTTTATAAATTGAAGGTTATAAAATATATTTATTGCTCAAATATAATAGATTTTGTCATTAAAATTCTAATACTTAATTTTAATGTCTTGTCTTTGCATAGTTTCATCTTAAAAAAAAAAAAAAAAAAAAAAAAAAGTGTATGAAAATGCTACTTATGTCTACTTTTTTGCCTGATGAAATGTTGTACTATTATTTTTATCCGAAACAACTGTTTTTTTTTTTTTTTCAGAATTATTTTATATTTTATAAGAGCTGCACCGAAGAATTCAATATGTACTCTGTGAATACTGAGTAGGTATAATAATTTCATTTTTAAGCCTTCTGGAAATAGATGTTAACTAGTAAGTAAAAAGCTTCAAAAACTAGCAAGTAAAAAGTTTCTTTTACTTGTTTTACTAAAAGTTTCTTGTCAGGTATGACCACTCCAAAAAAATTTCTTGACCGCGATTTTATTTTGATAAATTGTATGTTGTGTTATATCAGATTTTAATTTGTTTTACAAAGTAAACTGTTCCACCGGTCGCAACAAAAATTAGTACATTTATTAATTTCAAATTTATAAATCTATCTAGCGCTGTAACTTTTGATTCAATAGGATAAATTGTTCAAAATATATTAAATAAAAACCCCATAAGAATGTTGTCCCCTCTCCCTGCCCTTTGATTATAAATAATAAATTTATTTTTATGTAAATCTGTATCATAAAAAAATATCTGATAAAACTGACATAATAATGATTTTTTTTTTCAAATAATCAAATTTTTCCCTTTGATTTTGTTATTCATAAAAGTAACGTTGACACAGCTTTAACCTCTTTGGTGACTTTTATTATTATTTTTTTGCTATGTGATGATTGTTGTCAAGGTCTACTTATGCAATTGCAATAACCATTTCAATTTTCCGCTAAAATGGCAAACAAAATGATTGAAACTGCCAAGCATGTTCCATGTTAAAGCTGTGCTGAAAATAGTCGCCAATAATCATTAGTGTTTATTTAAATGCTTAAATTATTTAATAAATAAATATATATATATATATATAAAACTGACATCATAATATTTTATTTTAATTATTTATTTATTTTTGAAATATTGATTTCAATCAATTAAGTTGGCATATATGTTCTTTCTTTTCTTTTTTCCCGTAAAGCAGGCAAAGCCTGCTTTTATACTAATAAAAGAAGATATTTGTACACTTCAAAAAAAAAAAAAAAAAAAAAAAACAAACCTATTACCAGCTGCAATCTGTGATTTATTTTATCCAATCACAGAGAATTTCTTGCAAGAAATTCTCTATGATTGGATAAAATAAATCACAGATTGCAGCTGGTAATAGTTATTTTTTTACAGTGTATCTTTGCCTGAGTGCGATGTAGATTTAAAATATGTATATATATATATATATATATGGCACAGTCTTTTTTTTTCCCTTCTAGATAGAGGATTGAATTTGGGAATAAGGCCAATTGACTGTGTAGGTCCTGGGCCTGAGGGATATGCCCTCTGTGGGGGTTTTTCTAAGGGGTCCTAGCCCGTATTTACACAAGTTTTAGAGAAAACCACGGAAAACTCTGAAAGGCTAGGGCGACGAGCTTGACCTGGGATCAAACCCGGCACCTCACGTCTACCAGCTTTTGAGCGCAGAACCGCTCGGCCACTGGTGGACCCTCTAGTTAGAGGAATATGTGCAGATTCACAATGCACTTTAAAATTTCGATATTTTTAAAAATATGATTTTTTGTGTTTTTCCCCAACATTCTTCTTTGAGCTGTAATTTCCAGCACAGACCAACAATATAACATGTTTACAACTTTTTATTTATTTTAATATAAAAATGAAACACTTCTTTGCACATGAATGTTAAATTTAAAAATTATTCCTGTTTAAACAAAAATAGCTGCTAAAATTGATGTCATAATAGATGATTTATTTATTTTTTAAATGTTAATTTAAATTAATCGAATTGTCTTATAGGTTTTTTCCCCTTGATTTTATCATCCACAAAATAAAATGGGTGCAGTTTTAGTATAGAATCCCCTTCGCGACTTTTATTACTTTTTGCCACTTTGGTGATGAATTAAAATGGCTATTACAATTGCATAATAAAAGACTTCCGAAAATCGCTCGAGCTACTTAGGAGCCAGTTTTCAAATTTCATCAAGAGATCTTATACTAAAGCTGTTTCTTAGTGTCAATGCATTTTTAGTTTATTTTGAAATAACAGTGTTTCTAATCAACATAATGAACCTCAAATAATTGAATATCATTTATATTTTCTTAATAGCTGTACGTATATGATAGCACTTAACTATGGCTTTGATTTGCTGAAAATAGAGCACAGCTTTAGTATGGGACACCCTTGGCCAAATTTGTGACTTTTTTTTTTATTGTTTTAGTAATGGCAAGAGTTTACAGTGTTACTTTTCAGAAAATTGGGCGTTTGGTTTATTAGGATTATTAATAAAAAAATTATACAGACACGACATTATTTCATTATTTAAAACATGAAAATCTGACATTGACAGATTTTAATTTAGTGCCAGAGGCCTACTGCTAAACTTGTTAATATCGACAAATTCTTCTTTAGTTAATTCGTGACGATTTAAATTCCATGATAAAGTTTTCATTAAATCAAACCAATGTGTTTCAGCTGCAGATATTGTAACAAATAACGTTGGAAGTCCAAACTGTCTTATAGCCGCAAAACAACCTTTTTTCTCTTTTTCCCAATGAGGGGGAGGCTTGGGGGGGACTCATGTCAAAGGTGTGCCTTGGGGGGGACTCATGTCAAAGTTGTACCTTGGAGGGGACTCATGTCAAAGCTGGGCCTGGGGGGGACTCATGTCAAAGTTGGGCTTGGGTGGGACTCATGTCAAAGTTGGGCCTTGGGGGGACTCATGTCAAAGTTGTACCTTGGGGGGACTCATGTCAAAGTTGGGCCTGAGGGGTACTCATGTCAAAGTTGTGCCTTCATTCAATAAATCCCCATTCAATAGACCGACTGAAATCTTAGCACTGTTAAGAGTGTATTATAAAAATTCGACAACGCTGTACCGACTGAAATAGGGGTACCTTGGGGGGGACTCATGTCAAAGTTGGGCCTGGGGGGGGACTCATGTCAAAGGTGTGCCTTGGGGGGACTCATGTTAAAGTTGTACCTTTGAGGGGACTCATGTCAAAGTTGGGCCTTGGGGGGACTCATGTCAAAGTTGTACCTTGGGGGGACTCATGTCAAAGTTGGGCCTGAGGGGTACTCATGTCAAAGTTGTGCCTTCATTCAATAAATCCCCATTCAATAGACCGACTGAAATCTTAGCACTGTTAAGAGTGTATTATAAAAATTCGACAACGCTGTACCGACTGAAATAGGGGTACCTTGGGGGGGACTCATGTCAAAGTTGGGCCTGGGGGGGACTCATGTCAAAGGTGTGCCTTGGGGGGGACTCATGTCAAAGTTGTACCTTGGAGGGGACTCATGTCAAAGTTGGGCTTGGGGGGGACTCATGTCAAAGTTGGGCCTTGGGGGGACTCATGTCAAAGTTGTACCTTGGGGGGACTCATGTCAAAGTTGGGCCTGAAGGGTACTCATGTCAAAGTTGGGCCTTCATTCAATAAATCCCCATTCAATAGACCGACTGAAACCTTAGCACTGTTAAGAGTGTATTATAAAAATTCGACAACGCTGTACCGACTGAAATAGGGGTACCTTGGGGGGGACTCATGTCAAAGTTGGGCCTGGGGGGGACTCATGTCAAAGGTGTGCCTTGGGGGGGACTCATGTCAAAGTTGTACCTTGGAGGGGACTCATGTCAAAGTTGGGCTTGGGGGGGACTCATGTCAAAGTTGGGCCTTGGGGGGACTCATGTCAAAGTTGTACCTTGGGGGGACTCATGTCAAAGTTGGGCCTGAGGGGTACTCATGTCAAAGTTGGGCCTTCATTCAATAAATCCCCATTCAATAGACCGACTGAAATCTTAGCACTGTTAAGAGTGTATTATAAAAATTCGACAACGCTGTACCGACTGAAATAGGGGTACCTTGGGGGGGACTCATGTCAAAGTTGTGCCTTGGGGGGACTTCATTCAATAAATCCCCATTCAATAAACCGACTGAAATAGGCCCTTAGCACTATTAAGAGTGTATTATAAAAATTCGACAACGCTGTACCGACTGAAATAGGGGTACATTGGGGGGGACTCATGTCAAAGTTGTACCTTGGGGGGACTCATGTCAAAGTTGGGCCTGAGGGGTACTCATGTCAAAGTTGTGCCTTCATTCAATAAATCCCCATTCAATAGACCGACTGAAATCTTAGCACTGTTAAGAGTGTATTATAAAAATTCGACAACGCTGTACCGACTGAAATAGGGGTACCTTGGGGGGGACTCATGTCAAAGTTGGGCCTTGGAGGGGACTCATGTCAAAGTTGGGCTTGGGGGGGACTCATGTCAAAGTTGGGCCTTGGGGGGACTCATGTCAAAGTTGTACCTTGGGGGGACTCATGTCAAAGTTGGGCCTGAGGGGTACTCATGTCAAAGTTGTGCCTTCATTCAATAAATCCCCATTCAATAGACCGACTGAAATCTTAGCACTGTTAAGAGTGTATTATTAAAATTCGACAACGCTGTACCGACTGAAATAGGGGTACCTTGGGGGGGACTCATGTCAAAGTTGTGCCTTGGGGGGACTTCATTCAATAAATCCCCATTCAATAAACCGACTGAAATAGGCCCTTAGCACTATTAAGAGTGTATTATAAAAATTCGACAACGCTGTACCGACTGAAATAGGGGTACCTTGGGGGGGACTCATGTCAAAGTTGTGCCTTGGGGGGACTTCATTCAATAAATCCCCATTCAATAAACCGACTGAAATAGGCCTCTAGCACTAATTAAGAGTGACCTATAAAAATTCGACAACTGTACCGACTGAAATAGGCCTCTAGCACTAAAAATAAGCTTTTAAAATATTAGCTTAATATCAAATAGCTGCTTATAAAAAATATATAAATAAAAAAATAAGCTTTCAAAAAATTAGCTTATTATGAAGTAGCTGCTTATAAAAAAAAACAAAACAAAAAAAAACACTTATGTTGTTGCAAGTTGTGAATTTTTCATTACATTTTACTTTAACAGATACTTGCATATTACAGAGAGCCAAAAATGAATCTTATAGTGAGGAATATGGCATTTGAGATTGTTTTTTAATAATGTGTTGGTTAATTTTTGTTTTTCATTCATGATCTATTATAACTTGGGAGTGATTCATAATTTAATATCATAGTTAATAATTTTGAATCCATTAAATGTGGAGTTCAAACTCAGCACTAGCATTTCAGCCTAGCAGTTCAGAGATTTTTCTGAAACTTGCATGAATTTGAGCCAGGACTCTTTAGAAAGAGACCCACAGAAAGAACGCCACCCAGGCCTAGGGTCCTCTCATAGTCAGTTTACCTTAAACAACACAACACCCTCCATTATATGTGATGTTGTGGTGGGGGATGATGATCTTTTAAGAAGAATTTTCTTAAATGAAATCGATTGTACAAATACAGATAATTCAGAAAATTGTGAAGTTTCAATTGATATGAACAATCAGTGTAATGTCCAATAACGGTAAAGGACAAAACTGGATTGTGTTGTGTGGGTTGGAACTGATTGACTATGCAAGGGTTCTAAGCCATATTTATGCAAGTTTCAGAGAAAACCATGTGAAACTCCAAACTGCTCAGATGAATTTGACCTAGGATTGAACCCAGCACCTTCTTTCTTACGAACATATCAAGTGAGAGACATTTCATTCAGCTACTTTACTTGAACACACACAGCGTGGTCAATTTTCCCAAAAGATAGTCTAAAATATTGATGACCCGCTGATCTCGAATCTTTTAAAAACCATTAATACATTTCACTGACAGCCTTAAAAAGAAAAAATAATAACTAATGGCTGAGCTGCCTTTTTTTTTTTTTTAAGTGAAAAATACAAGACAATTTAACATTTTTTTCTGGCAATCCTAATTGCATAAATTTCATAGGTAGTCTAAATAAATGTTATTTCATAACATATTAGAGGTGAAATTAATAGTAAATTGAGGTAGAGTGTATGTATGGGGGGGGGGGTATATATATTTTTTTCTTCTCACAGATACGAAGCTTCAGCAGACGTCTAACACACAGACAGCCAGTTTCTGAATGGTCAAATCATGTTTGAAACACCTTTAAACATGTAAAATCCATCAAAGACTAGAAGTTTAAAATTTTTATGAATCCAATACTTTCTTTTGTGAATATTGCAGAATGTAAAAATATGTTTTAAAAGAATACCTCTTATAGACTTTCATATATTTTTATAGGTTCTTGTAAAAATTGCTAGAAAATATTTTAATTTAGGATGTATAAGGTTTGACTTGCGACTGGAAAAATTACAATTAAAAATAAAAAATATTTTTCCACAAATCATGACATACTAGCAATAACTCTGTTTCCTATGAATAATTAAGACATTGAAAAAATTCAGCTTATATGTTTTAAAAAATTATTTCAAATTTCTTCATGACAAATTATCTAAAATCTCTGATGAAGAAATTACTTGAATATAAAATTATATAACAAGTAAGCTAACCATTAAATTAATAATTTAACCAGTCACCATATTTAAACGAGTACAAATTTAAAATTATTCAACTAATTAACTAAATAATTAAAAAAAAAGAACTCCATTAAATCAATAAATTTTAAAATTATAAAAATTTCCTGTTAATTTTTTTAATTTTAAGGTAAATAATTGGTAAAAATCACAAATTAAGTACACAATAAAAATGAAATACACATTAATAAATGAATAATTGAACAATAGAAAGAATTAGATAAAGTATTGTTAGGTGTGATAAAACCTCGTAATATGATACATTCAAAATGCAATGCTATACAGC
>CAWVNO010003031.1:57727-89727 GCA_963930645.1 Salticus scenicus
AAATACTGTATTCGGATGATATTCATGTTTTAGTGTTATAAAGCAATCGAATCCATACCATATGTAGTAGGAATAAAGTATGTGATGTGAATAAATTTTATGAAAATTTTACTACATTAATCATACCATTTATGGAACCGTAATTTTTTGACCGATCACTTTTTTAATTTTTAGATGTATCTTTCTTTTCAAACACACTCTGAAATATCTGTTTAAGCAGAACTAAATATGAGCGATTTTAAATATCTGTGAGAAAATACAACCATCGAGTCTTTGATCGAGTGGTTGTTTGTTTACTAACAAGCGGGATTTTTCTCTAACTGCTGATTGGTTTGAGCGTCTCAAATACGTCACTTCCTCTCGAATGCTTCGGAATGATTTTGCATACGGAATTCAATGAAGGGAGAATAGAGGTTTCCATTCGGATCGGGATTTAGACTCCATTCCGGCTAGTGTCCATTCCGATTACGTTCCATTTTCCGGTTTAGGGAGAAACGGTTCACAGTTATTAGGAAAATATATACATAGTTATAGAATGACAGATACAGCGGGAACACCCTAAATTTCCGCCCCTTAATTTCTAAACTTCTTACATAACAGAAATGTTTATTTATGCTTATGTAAGAAGTCAATTGAGCGAATGTATATATATATATATTATATAAGTAATAAATAAAATGATCTGTGGAATAATACATGATGCAAATAGGACACTGAGGCTCCTAATCTGCAGTTCCACTAGTGAAATGGATGCATTGTATGTGATATAAAAATAACTTCAATTTTTAAATGATTTGAATAAAATGATGCTATTTCTTATACAGCATTTAAACGTTGTGCGGCGTGGATTCCATGTGGGTCTTTCCAAGTGATCCTAGCTAGTACTTATGCATGATCGGAAGAAAACAATGGAAAACTCTGAACAACTAGTCTGACAAGTGGAACCTTGGTTCGAACCCGGTAGTTCCTATCTACCAGCTTTGGTGGAATGGTGTAGTTGTTAAGGCCAATTGACTACACAAGGGTCCTAGGACTGAGTAAAGTGCTATTCATGGGATTCTTTATAAGCAATCAGAGCTGATATGTATGAGATCTTTGAAGAAAACGATGGAAAACTCTGAACCGTTAGGAAATGAACCGATGGAAAAATCGCACAGATGGTTGCATTAAATTGTATTTTAAAAATCAGTTTTTAATAATAATAATAATAATAAACACTTTTATACAGATATTTAATTATTCAATTTAAACACGTTAATTTTCAGTGTAAAAAAAGTAATGAAGATACGTGGATTAGAATTCCTCCAAAGAATAATCTGTATCACTGATGTCATCTGTAAAGGCCAAATCTCATCGATGATGTCATAAGAAAGTTAAAAATGACTCTAATGACCATATCGCCGGGAGCATATATACAAAACACAACATTATACTAAACATGCTCACTCAGCGTCGTTCAAAATTGGGGAAGCTGAACGAACAAGAAAACCGATCAGCTGTCCATAAGGTTTCCCCGAACTGATAGGTCGAGGTATTTCAATCTCTAAGGAAATGGAGAATTAGAAGTCGCATGTTGGGTATGATTTAGCCTCGAACCCAAAAAACCGATAGAGTCCATTGAATTGTTTCACGGACTGTATGGAATGTGGCACCGTCTAATGCTCCATTTTTACTAACCCTAATCTATCAGCTGTCAAATGGTTTTTTTAATAGGGTTGCCAAATGGTGGCAGATTCGAATCTTGCGTTAATTTTGGGACACCCTATACTTTTATACAAACTTAACAGAAAAATGACAAATCCACGAAAAATGCTTAAAAAATATGTATACTCATTTTAAATAATTCCTTTAAACTCAAAAGTGTATCGAATTTTGGCTAAACTTTATAACTGGTTGTGATAATATTTGTTTACATTTCAAGTTAAAGGAAATATGTATACCCCAGTGGCAGAAAATTTTATACCTGTCTGCGACAATCTTTTAAAATTTCATAATCTGTCTGCGAATCAGCAGATTGTAATCAGCGGTGAAAATGGCTTACACTCAAAAAGCCTGAAAGCTGATAGAGGCAATCTTGGGGGGGGGGGGGGGAGCTTAACAACAATGGTGATCTCGCGCAACAGTACACAAATACAATTTTACTACAAAACAATATAGTATAAACAATTACAAAATAATAAATTGAACTCATTCAATTAAATATTTTATAGCAATGTTTGACACAACACAATATAAATAGTTATAAATAATAAAATTATTAGTTTTAGTTTTGATACAGAAATTTTTATAAGTGAATTTTGAAGTGGAAGAGAAGTTGTGGAGAAGTTTTAAATGAAATTAGAACATTTCTACGTTCCCTTAGAAACTCAGTAACAGGCAAAAAGGGAAAAGAAAACACGCATAACGCTGCCTATCAAGGGAGATCTAGGCTCCCTAGGTCGCCGTTGTTAAGAACTGTTTTGTGTGTTCCTACCGAGGCATCTATAGGGGGCTCTAGAGTTCCTACCAGAGAGCGTCTAAGACGTCATGCATCAGTAGCGCATTGTTACAGGCGAAAAATGTCCGTAAATTGCAGAAATTTTTTTATGACTTCAGACAAAGACTGTCCGAAAGTTGCGGGAATTTTTTTTTATTAGTACAGACAAAGAGTGTCCGAAAGTTGCGGACTAATTTTTTTTTATTAGTGCAGACAAAAACTGGCTGCAAGCCGTTTTTCTGTGTCCGCGACATTGTCGCCGTGTTTCTGCCACTGGGATGTACTCAAACACTACTACTCTTTATGATAAAGAGCAAATATATTTTACAACCTCTTACCGATAATATTACATTAGAAAATAACCATATGCAGTAATGTATTAACAGTGTTTTGTGAGAAAAGGAGTGTATATCCTATATATATATATATATATATATATACTAGCAGGTTCACCCGGCGTTGGCCAGGTTAAAGATGTGTTTATAAAATTTTAAAATCAATTAAAGAATTGAACAAAGGTGTAAAAAGAGAAATTATGGAGCATTTTCGGAAGTCTAATAAAAATATTATAAATAAATAAATACAAAAAGCACAGCTTTAGTATGGGACCCCTTTGGGGACTTTAAATATTTTAAGCCATTTCTGCGATGAATTGAAATGGCTATCTCAATTGTGCAACTAAAGATCTTGGCGAGAAACGTCCGAGCTACTTCGGTGCCAAATTTCAAATTTTGCCAAAGGGATCCGATACTAAAGCTGTTCCATACAAAAAATAAATAAAATAAAATAAAAACTCTTTTATGATATTTGCAAAATAAAAATAAAAAAAAATCTTAATAAAATCCAAATTAAAACCATTTACAATTAAGGGGAGGACATAAAAAAACCCTCATAAGGTACACAATAACAACGAAAAATTTTGTTTTACTGCAAGAAAGAAAAGTACTGCTTAATTAAATGAAAATATTAAACTAATGCCAAATATCTCTATGAAAATATTTATCCACATGCAGATTCCTGATTTATATGATACGATACATTAAGAATTTGGTTTAATTTTTTTTTTTTTTAAATAGATTATTATTATTATTTAAAGATTTTTTTTAGCTTACTTTCTGCGTAATAAACCTTCTGGCGAATCCGGGTTAAAAGCGGAAAAAGGTGAAAATAAACTAGAATCATACCTATCTTTACAAATTTGGTACCAAATGAAAGAGCCGACTTTTCTGAATCCAGGGGTGCAAACAGTTTTTCGACGCGACAATTAGATTTTTTAAAAATAACTAAAGTATGAAATTTAGGGGGCAACGGAAAAACGGAAAAATAAATTAGAAATATCAGACCTATCATTAATAATTTAGTACCAAATGAAAGGGGTGATTTTTCTGAATCTTGGGGTGTAAACAGTATTTCGATACCACAATTAGATTTTTTAAAAATTAACTAAAGTATGAAATTTAAATGGCAACATTTTATTTTAATCTTTTCATAATTTGTAGTGCGAATCACGCGAATAAAAAAGTCTTTAACTTAAAATTTTATTTTTATATTTTATTTTGCCATTCAAAGCGTTTTACTGACAAAATCTTTATGGCACATGCGCAAGCATTTTTTACCCTCAATTAAAAAACTAATCAAAATTTTGAAAATTTTTATAGATATGATTTTAAGTCAGGTAACGATCGAAATTCCTGCCAAGCGCTGTTGAATTCCGTTCATCCGTTCTCAAGTGATGCCCGGAGAAAAATAGCGACATACAGACACGATGACACACACACACACAGGCAAAAATTTCTGAAGTCATTTCGGCTTTCATGGTGTGTAAAACGTGAAGATATCGCAAAATTTTTTGATTCCGACAAATTTACAGACAAAAGTCTGATTTTATTAATATAGATTACAAGTGTAAAACAGGCATCAGTCGTACTAACATCATATGGTAAATGGATCTTGTTGCTGTGAAGTTGAAAATCCTATATTAATTTTGTAGTTAAGACAATGGGATAACCGAGCAAGGTTTAATCCAGCTTTTTAAAAATAGTACCCCATTTGTGAATTTATAAAATTATTTGTGAAAAAATCAAGTAAGTTTGCAAAAATGAATAATGCTTCAGAAAAATTAACCAAAATGCACAAAGCATTTTTTTTTTTTTTTTTAAGAATACTGCAAAATAAATATAATTGGCGAATTATTTGTTATAAGTTAGATAAAAAGATGTTTACTAAGATATTTAACACTGTCTCTAGTAAATATCCAAACTGAAATTGAGGGTATTTTTATGCGTTCGGTGTAGCAAAGCTTATAAAATTTTTTAATGTGCCGCTACATTGTTAAGAACTAACTATGTGAATGAGCCTCTTTGTTGAAAGTTGATTTTGTGAAGGTATCTCATTGCCAAAAGTTGACTTTGTAAAAGTGCCTCAATACGACACTAAATTTGTTCAGGATTAACTTCTGCCGAGTCAAACACATTTCAACTTTGTTGTTGCAAAGTATTTATATGAAAAACAAGCATATAAAAATCCTAAATATTTCTATTTGAATTGAAAATAAAAGGTTTATTTTATGTATAGATCAAACAAGTTAGTATACTATTAATAGAGATAATACCACAAAGACCACTTCTGGGCGTTACATGCAGAGGCTCTGAAACAGATGAAGAGCAAGTGTCATTCACCTATGATTATGGCCATGAAAGTGTTTGGCCGAAAGCTCTCAGTAAAACTGTAAGCGGTATCATCTCTATTAATAGTTAATTACGATATTTTTACTCAAGTCAGTACAATTGCTAAAAATTTTATAATGTACACGTATCTTTATTATACATATCAATATCTAAAAATTTGAAAAAATTACAAATAAATCATAAAGTTCAATTAACGAAATCATTTACACAACAAATAATCTGTCCACATTTTATAAGCCCTGTGTTATAATGTAACTCCATGGTTTTAGTCATGCGAGCGCGCGTTCTGTGTAAAAATTGATATTAGTTTAGAGTTTGAAAATGGTTGTTGTTCTACATGTTTTGTGGCTGTTGAATAAAGTTATAATTTAAACAGCTAGCAATGGATTCTATGCTTAGTTAAGCAATATTTAAAGCCTCCGTTAAACCTGTATAGGAAAAACATCACATGGTGGCAGCGGAAAAACAGGAAAAGCAGTAAAGTGAAAAAAAATACTGTAAGTAATTTGTTTTGCATTTACCGATATTGAGCGAAGCCTATTCTAAAATTTTCAACTACGATGGAAATTGATAAAATTAGTGTTGTAAGGCATTCATTTCAAGTTACGCCACCAGAACCATTTACATTTTCTACTCCAGCTAATTGGTCAAAATGGATAACTCGTTTTGAACGGTATAGAGTTGCATCTGGTTTGAACAAGCAATCGGATGGTGAGCAAATAAACTCATTGATTTACATCATGGGCGATAAAGCTGAATATATTTTTGCTTCGTTCCAGTTAAGCACAGAAGAAGCAGAAGATTATCAAATAGTCCTGAAAAAATTCAATGAGCATTTTGTAGTAAAAAAGAATACTATTTTCGAGCGAGCGCAGTTTAATAAGCGTATTCAACTCGAAGGAGAAAGAGTTAATGACTTTATTACGGCACTATATCGTCTAGCTGAGAGTTGCGAATATGGAAATTTACATGATGAATTAATAAGGGACAGAATTGTAGTTGGAATAAGAGATAAAGCCTTAAGCGAAAAGTTACAATTAGATAGTGAATTAACATTAACAAAAGTTATAGAAAAGGTACGTCTCAGTGAATCCATTAAACAACAACAACTAAAACTTGGCGAAGCTGAAAGAGCCACTTCCTTAAATGTTATGGGCTCAAATAAAACTATTCGTTACCAGAATAATTTCCAAAATAAAAAGGAGAATAAATTTAACGTGAAAAGCACAATGCCGAGAAATATTAATTTTTCACAGAAAGATGAAAAGTGTAAATGGTGTGGAAAACAAAAACACAACAAAATAACGTGTCCTGCTAGAGATGCCAAATGTCGAAAATGCGCCAAGATCGGGCATTACGAAAAGGTCTGTTTTTCTAAAGGCCAATCTAAAGGCTCATCGATTTCATTTTTAGACATAGTTTTTCACTTAGGGAAAATTAATGAAGATTGGACAATCGATGTTAAGATAGAAAATCAAGATTTAAAATTCAAGATAGATATACTGGCGTTGATCACTCAGCAATTTCTACAATAGTTTATCGCTCGCTAGCCAAGAAAACTAAATTGGAGCCAGTTCATAAAGTCCTATGCGGCCCGGATAGAAATCCTTTGAAAGTTTTAGGAAAATTCAACGCACATTTAAACTTTAAAAGGAAATATTGTAAAGAAGACATCTATGTAATTGATGGTCTACAAACAAGTCTTTTAGGGAAACCAGCATTGATTTCTTTTGGGTTAGGACCAAATATAAGCAATGTTGATCAAATAGTAGTCAATAATCCCAGAATAGAATTTCCAGAGCTCTTTGAAGGACTTGGACTAATGAAAGGTTGTTATTCAATACAGCTGAAGAAAGACAGTGTTCCATATGCAGTTACCTCACCTCGACGCGTTCCTATACCCTTACTGAAGAAAACCGAAAATGCGTTAAAGAAGATGGTGGAGCAAAAAGTCATAACACCTGTTAGTGAGCCTGCAGAATGGTGTTCGCCAATAGTCATAGTTCCAAAGAAAGATGGACAACTCAGAATCTGTGTGGATTTGACACAGTTTAACAGAAATGTTTTGAGACAATTGCACCCTCTACCCAATGTTGAATATACATTAAGTCTTTTATCAGGTGCCAAGATATTTTCAAAATTGGATGCAAACTCAGGTTTTTGGCAAATACCGTTAGATGAAAAGTCTTCATTTCTCACTACCTTTATTACACCATTTGGGAGATACAGATTTCTAAGATTACCGTTTGGAATCTCATCAGCTCCGTAACATTTTCAAAGAAGAATGTCTCAGTTGTTGGAGAATTTAAGTGGCACTGCTTGTCACATGGACGATATTCTGATTTGGGGATCCACTCAAGAAGAACATGATGAAAGATTAAGAGAGGTTTGCAAGAGATTAAAAGATGCCAACTTGACTTTTAATGAGAAAAAATGTATTTTTTCAACTAAAAGTATAAAGTTTCTAGGTCATATAATTGACAGCCAAGGAATCCATCCCGATGATGAAAAAGTTGCAGCAATTAAAGAATATAAACCCCCAAGAAATAAAAAAGAGCTGAAACAACTATTAGGATTCGCCAATTATCTAGCACGTTTTGTTCCAAATTTCGCAGAATTAATATATCCTCTTACGTCGATGCTTAGCAACAAGCGAGAATTTGTATGGGATCATCAACAGAGAAACGCATTCGAAGAGTGGAAGAAAATTTTATCTTCAGATCCAGTAATGAAAATATTTGATCCTAATAAGGAATCTATAGTCACTACAGACGCATCATCCTATGGTCTAGGAGCCACTCTACGTCAAAAACTGGAAGATGGAAAAACTTTCGTAATCGCCTATGCATCGAGAACATTAACAACGACTGAGAGTCGCTATACCCAAATCGAAAATGAAGCATTAGCTGTAGCATGGGGATGTGAGAAATTCAGAGATTACTTAACAGGGTCTCATTTCTTGATTGAAATGAAACTGACCATAAGCCGCTGATTCCAATTCTTTCAAGGAAGCATTTAGACGATCTTTCTCCTAGACTGCAAAGAATCAGATTAAGAATGATGAGATATTCATACACTATTACTCATGTTCCAGAGAAAAATCTTTATGCAGCCGATGCTTTATCTAGAAGTCCAAGAGAGCAATCATGTGAAAATGACGAACTAGAAGAAGAAATTGATGCATACATTCAGATGATCACTAATAATCTTCCAGCGACTTCTAATAGGCTGAAAGAATTTTAAGAAGCACAACAATCTGATGCTACCTGCCAGAAACTTTCTTCGTATGCATTGACAGGATGGCCCTCGAAGAAAGATGTAGATCGACTCTGTTTACCGTTTTGGCAACATCGCTTTGAAATTTCTATTCAAGATGGTCTTTTAATGAGAGGTTGTAGAATAATAATCTCAAAGTCGCTCGAAACTGAAGTGCTGAAAAAGATTCACGAAGGACATCTTGGTATAACTAAATGTAGAGCTCGTGCGAGATGTTCTGTATACCTGGCCAAAAATTAACAAAGAGATTGAAGAAAAAGTGAAAAATTGTCCTGCTTGTATCAAAGAATCGAGCAACAGGCATGAACCACTAATTCCGACGCCATTTCCAGAAAGACCTTGGGAAGTTGTAGGCCTTGACCTCTTCAAATACCAGAATTCGTGGTAAATCCTTATAACAGATTATTATTCACGGTATCCGGAAATTTCGAAACTTGAAACTTTGACTTCGGAAGAAATAATTAACCATTGCAAATCTATATTTTCTCGCCATGGTATTCCAGAAATACTCAGAACGGATAACGGTTCACAGTTCGATCCAATGAGAACACGAGAATTTAATGAGTTCGCAAGAAGCTACGGTTTCAAACATATCACAAGCAGTCCGAAATTTCCCCAAAGTAATGGATTTATAGAATCGAGCGTAAAAACAATCAAAATGCGTATCAAGAAATCTGCTGATCCTTATCTTGCGCTAATGGAATACAGAGCAACCCCACTGGAAAACGGTTATAGTCCTGCAGAACTCCTAATGGGTAGGAGAATAAGAACAATTCTGCCAATAGCTAATTCTCAACTACTTCCTAGATTGATCAAGAAAACTAATTTAGAAGGCAATGAGAGAAAACGAATTTAGAAACAAGAAAGAAATTACAACAGACACCACGGGACAAGAATTCTATCAGAACTTGAGAAAGGACAGGGAGTATGGGTTACTGACAAAAGAGTGACAGGAAAAGTGTTACAGAAAACTTCATTTCCGAGATCATATCTTGTTCAATCCGGAAAGAGAATTTATAGAAGAAATAGGAAACATCTAGTACCATCGCCAGATTTCGGGCCAGAATCTGAATCAGATGAAGGAATAGATATCCCCGAGAATAATCATTCAACTGATATGGGATCTGGAATAAAGTCTCCGCTAGCCAACAATAATTCTGGGAATATATCACTAAAATGTACCTCTCCCACTAGACCTATGACCAAGCCTTATATTACAAGAAGTGGTAGGACTGTTCGACCACCCCAGAGACTTGCCTTATAACTTTGAAAGGAAGGGAGATGTGTTATAATGTAACTCCATGGTTTTAGTCATGCGAGCGCGCGTTCTGTGTAAAAATTGATATTAGTTTAGAGTTTGAAAATGGTTGCTGTTCTATATGTTTTGTGTTTTGTGGCTGTTGAATAAAGTTATAATTTAAACAGCTAGCAATGGATTCTATGCTTAGTTAAGCAATATTTAAAGCCTCCGTTAAACCTGTATAGGAAAAACATCACAAGCCCTAAACAATCATTATTAGTATAACGGCTCACTTTAAATGTTGACAGCAAGGATCTTTCATGCATTTCTAATATATAATCCCTCCAAATTTTCTAACAATTTTATTTATTTGCCAAAGTCTCATGTCAAACATTTTCCTCAATCAAATAGTAATTATCTGATTGAAAATACTTTTTAATTACAGATAAAGAAAATTTAAAATTGCTCTTTTAAGTTTCACTTAAACTCCAATTTTGTATTATATAAAGAACTGATATTCTAATTACAAAAACAGCTTTTTCATTATATAAAAATAATTAATCTATATATATATAAATGAATGTTTGTCTCTATGTCCTTTATAAAATGACCGATTTCGATCATTCTTTTTTTTGTTTTTTTCCTTATACGTCAGGGATGGTTTAGGAAAAAAAAAAAAAAAAAAAAAAAAAAAAAAAATTGAAAAAATCAAAAATTTGAAAATTTGAAAGAAGATATTAAATAAAAACTCCATTTAAACTTTAAAATGATTAAAAAGAAAAATATATTTGATGCCAAAATAAACAAAATTCACGTTTATTTATTTTTTTCTGGAAATAAAATATTTTTAATTTCACATGATAAATAATAAAAATTAGAAAAAAAAATTAATATACTATGAAAATATTCGCGTGTAAATAAATACTTTCATAGAGATACTTGGTATTAGCTTAAAATTTTTATTTAATTGAGTAGTACTTACTTTTTTTTTCTACAGTAAAACAAAATTCTTCGTTTTAATTGATACTTTATATGTAACTTATAAAGGTTCTTTTATGTTTGAACCTTGACTGTAAATAGTAATAATTTCGAATTTATTAGAATTTTTTATTTTTTTATTTTGTATATATCATAAAAGTTTTTTTTTTTTTTTTTGTGTGGAACAGCTTTAGATTGGAAAAATTTGAAATTTGGCACCGAAGTACCTCGGACGTTTCTCGCCAAGGTAATTTGAGAATCGGAATCTTCTTCTATCTTATCTCATGTGATGATCTTCAGCAAAGTGTTGTGCATGATTCTTCGAAGGTTTCTGAGTTGGTAAGACCAATCTTTATTCAAACGCCTTTTTCGCGAAGTTTACGTACAATTATGCCTCTAAAGCGACAAGCAATTGGCCGATCTACACCTCAAGCACGGAAGAAAAGAGCATTACGAGCCTCAGAATTAGACGAGCAACGAGCATTAAGGCTGGAAAATCTTAGTGTGCATGCCGCTGAGACCCGTTCGTCTGAATCATCTGAACAACGAGGAGGGAGGTTAGAAAATGATCGAATACGTACTACTCAGGCACGTTCGTCTGAGACAACTGAACAACGGGAAAGAAGGCTGCAAAATGTTCGAATAAGCCCCACTCGATCAAGACGAACACTGCACGCTGATTTAAATCTTGGTGCATTCCATTATAACAGTAATAATGATTACAGTCTTCATCCAAGTGTCGTCATTGGAAAAATGGATAAAATTTGTATGTATTGTAGCGCCCTCAAATTTAAGAACGAAATGCCAGGAATGTGTTGCGCCAGTGGAAAAGTTAAACTGCCAGAATTACATCCACCACCCGAACCACTATCAACGTTGCTATCAGGTGTTACACGAGATTCGAAGTATTTCTTGGAAAACATTCGTAAATACAATTCATGTTTTCAAATGACATCATTCGGTGCAACAAACATCGTGCGAGAAAATTAGATGCCAACATTCAGAGTCCAAGGACAAATTTATCATCGTGCCGGATCGCTTCTACCATTGCTGGATGCAGATAATAAGTTTCTTCAAATTTATTTCATGGCAAACAGTGATGAACAAATTGAACAACGATGTCATTACAATGCGGGCACTAGACGAGAAATCGTGCCTGCGTTACAAGCCCTTTTCGATCAACGCAGTGAATTAGTTCATTTGTTTAAAACCGCCATTCAACGAATGCCAGACGATGACTACGCAGTTGTAATTCGAGAAGACAAACGACCCGTTGGCCAACACGAAAGACAGTTCAATGCACCAACAATTGATGAAGTGGCGATCGTGATAGTTGGAGAAGAATTCGAATCGCGCGACATAATTTTTCATCGTAGAAGAGTCTCTGAAACTCATCGCTCATATGACGGATTGCAGTATCCGATCTGTTTTGGCGAGGAGAAGATGGATATAATTTCAACATCAAAATGAGAAATCCAAAAACAAACGAGGAAACGAATGTGAAAGTCAGTGCAATGAATTATTATTCGTATCGATTGATGATTCGTCAAAACGCTGAGAACTACATTTTGAAATATCGACAATTGTTTCATCAGTACATTGTCGATATGTACGCGAAGATTGAAACCGAACGACTCCTATATATTCGATTGAATCAAACCGAGTTGCGTTCTGAACAGGGGCGGACTGGCTCACTTTGGCCCACCCGGCTACAAGATATTTTGGCCCACTCGCTCCATAAGGGAATCTAGAGAGCCCTCCCTGGTGAGGCCCAAGGTGGACTCCAGAAAACCACGAATTCCATCCAGAATGACATTTTCGATCGTATTGAAGATTGGATATTTAATAGTTTAGGTGCTTTGTAAATAATGATAAATACCTTATCTAAAATATCATATTGCTTTTTTAAAAATTACAAAGTATAGCAAATGTATATATATATTCATGTTAAGATGAATAGTTATTTTTAATGCAATTTCATTTTAATGAATTATGGAAAGGTGACTGGAATTTTGAAGAATGGTATTGATCTTATGACGCACTGTATATTTCATTGCAAACTATGATTTTGATCTTCCAAATCATAATCTGACTGAAGATTTATAAAAGAAAACAAACAAAATTAATTTTAACTTTTTTGATTTGATAAATATGAATTGTATTTGATAAAAATCAAATAAAGTTATAACAAATAAAGAAATTGTGAAACATTTTTGAATAATAAAATTCTATAGTTATTAATACATGTTGTGTCCAAAAGTTCATCAAAAGGAAGATCCGCTTCGCTAAAAATAATATATTTTAAATGTATCTATCTGTCTGTCTATACATAATGCAATGTTTGTATGCGTGTTTCTTATGAAGTAGAAACTACTGGACTAGTGTATAAGCGTTCCCCCTTTTTTTATTTTTTTTATTCCAAAATATTTTGCATTGTTCGAGAAAGTTATTGAAATTCTCCATCTGACAAAAGAAATATAAGTTAGGGGCTTAAGAATATAATGCCTCGAGCTGCCTTCTACATTAATATAACGCAGTTTATACTGATGATCATATTGATGTCCTTCAATCTTGAATGTTGGCAAATAATTCACATTGCACGAGAATAATGAAATTAAAATACAAGTTTATGAAAAATTAAACTTGCCATATGGGAAAAATTCTGAAAAAAAAAAAAAAAAAAATCCTTTTTCGGCAAGCTTAAAGGCAAAGGTAGATTCCTTTACGTTAATGTTACAAATGTAAAGAAATTTTACATCTGCTTTAATACTTAGCTAATGGCTTTGTTCTCACACATTGCATTATTTACGTCGCTATTCTGTTTTCAAGAAATTTAATTTTCAACTAGAAAAGGGTTTTATTCAATCTACCTAAAAATTTTAAGCTAGATTTATTGGTCTGTAAATGTTTCAATTTTTTAAAATTCAAGCTCATAATCATTCAACAAATAGAAGTCTTAAAGATGTACAATCCCAGCAATAGTGAATCCCGGAGGGGGCTATTGGGCTACACCCCCCTCCCCACCCAAGCTTAATCAAAATTATAAATTTTATTTAAAATCCATAACTGTTGTTTAATATCTTTCTTAAAAAAAAATAATAATAATAATAATACAAACGTGAAAATGCACTTGTGACCTTACTATGGTCAAGCACTGATAAGCCTGGCGTTGCTATGGTCAAGTCAAATATAGTTAAGTGGTAGCGGTTTTTGTATAGTTATTTGACTGTAATTTTTATAGAATTATTGAAAGTTTTGTACTGTGTTTTTGTGATTTTTATTGTCAGATGAGTAAAAATTGTAAATTGAAACAGTTTTGGTTCACATAAGCTGGAACATTAACATTAACATTAGTTAACATTGGACCATTTGGCACAGCTGAATGTCAATGTTAATTGTTACGAATTTAATAAATTGTATGATTTGGCGAGATTTTGGTGACAAAACTTGCGACTTAGCAATGAAATTTGTGATTTGGCGGCAAAATTTGATAGTTGGCGACGAAATTTTTGACTTGGCGACAAAATTCGTTGTCTGACGACAAAATTTGCAGAGCTTGGCGATGGAGAAAGGCAGCTTTGGCGTCATTATTAGTGCTAGAGGCCTATTTCAGTCGGTACAGTTGTCGAATTTTTATAGGTCACTCTTAATTAGTGCTAGAGGCCTATTTCAGTCGGTTTATTGAATGGGGATTTATTGAATGAAGTCCCCCCAAGGCACAACTTTGACATGAGTCCCCCCCCCAAGGTACCCCTATTTCAGTCGGTACAGCGTTGTCGAAATTTTATAATACACTCTTAATAGTGCTAAGGGCCTATTTCAGTCGGTTTATTGAATGGGGATTTATTGAATGAAGTCCTCCCAAGGCACAACTTTGACATGAGTCCCCCCCAAGGTATCCCTATTTCAGTCGGTACAGCGTTGTCGAATTTTTATAATACACTCTTAATAGTGCTAAGGGCCTATTTCAGTCGGTTTATTGAATGGGGATTTATTGAATGAAGTCCCCCCAAGGCACAACTTTGACATGAGTCCCCCCCCCCCCAAGGTACCCCTATTTCAGTCGGTACAGCGTTGTCGAATTTTTATAATACACTCTTAATAGTGCTAAGGGCCTATTTCAGTCGGTTTATTGAATGGGGATTTATTGAATGAAGTCCTCCCAAGGCACAACTTTGACATGAGTCCCCCCAAAAGGTATCCCTATTTCAGTCGGTACAGCGTTGTCGAATTTTTATAATACACTCTTAATAGTGCTAAGGGCCTATTTCAGTCGGTTTATTGAATGGGGATTTATTGAAGGAAGTCCCCCCCAAGGCCCAACTTTGACATGAGTCCCCCTCAGGCCCAACTTTGACATGAGTCCCCCTCAAGGTACAATTTTGACATGAGTCCCCCCAAGGCCCAACTTTGACATGAGTCCCCCCCAGGCCCAACTTTGACATAAGTCCCCCCAAGGCCCAACTTTGACATGAGACCCCCCCAAGGTACAACTTTGACATGAGTCCCCCCCCAAGGCACACCTTTGACATGAGTCCCCCCAAGGCACACCTCCCCCTCATTGGGAAAAAGAGCAAAAAAGTTTGTTCTGCGGCTATAAGACAGTTTGGACTTCCAACGTTATTTGTTACAGTATCTGCAGCTGAAACACATTGGTTTGATTTAATGAAAACTTTATCATAGAATTTAGATCGTCACGAATTAACTAAAGAAGAATTTGTCGATAATAACAAGTTTAGCAGTAGGCCTCTGGCACTAAATTAAAATCTGTCAATGTCAGATTTTCATGTTTTTTTTTTTTTTTCTTTCCACGCAAAAACCTCATACCTCTTCACAGATCAATATCTTGTTTCGACAAGATAAAAAGTCAAAGGAAGCTGTAACGTATTACTCTCAATTGTAAATTTTATATTCTTGCCTAAACCGACATTCTAAACTATTCACCACAAACGATATTTGCAATAAGATTGACGTATTATTATAATTTTATATTTTTAAATGATTAATTAAAGCGTTTAACAAGGTTTTTAATTAACACACTTTTATTAACTTGATATAATGCAACTATTAATATATGTAACGGAATTTTGCAATTCAATTTTCGGCAACTTCTTGTCGTCCGAAGGACCTGAAATTTTGCACACGACTTCATAATCAATGACAATACTAGATACACGTATTTGCAGGCACTTTTCCCATCAGGGGCAAACAAAACGTCTACACTTATACAAAACTATCGTATGTGACACTGTATTTGGATGTATTTGTATAATGTCGAGTGGCAACAATTATTATTTTTTTTTTATAAAGATTTAAAAGTATGTAATAGTTTTCTAAAACCTTTATTAGTTCACTTTTCAATCCGCGTTTGTAATGATCGATAGACGGCGCTTTGTGAACACTGCAGTTGTTAGTAAACATTGCCACGTGTGTTCCGTTAGTGTTCTTTTTGTTATTCTACTTAATATTCGTACTATAATTTCTCCGCCATTACATTATGGAAAATTGATTGCTTTTGGAAAAAATACTTCAGTTTATTCAAAGTTCGATCGGAAGTAGATTTTTAACTGAAGTTGAACAAATATTAGCTTCAAATCATCTGATTAATTCTTTACTTCCATTAGCCGAAGCAACTGAAATTTTAAATTTGTCATTTGGAAATAAACGGAAGCTCAATTCTGGATTTCTTGATCCTTTGGAGTTACACTGTGGCACACAAAAGTATGTGTTATCTTTTTTACCATATTTATTCATTTTTATTCAATAAATATATGTGAAACTAAATATCGGCAAGCAATGGCGGCTGTATGGAATTCGAATTAAACCATGTTTATTGTAATTTCACCTTAGCCCACCAGAGGGCGAGCATTTCATTACAATCGCGGATAAAAGAGTGTTCTTAATTTTTGTTTTTAAATGGCATAATTTTATTTATCAAAATAAGGGAATTCGAGTAATGAAATACTCTAATTTAAATTTAAGTTTTTATGAAAATAAACTTCAACGTAAAATTCATTAAAATCGTCCCCAGTGCATTTGTCAAAGGGATACCTAAATGTCCCCAAATTTATTACTTTTTCTACCATGATAGTTTAATTCATTTAGCATCCATTTACACGATTTTTTTTTTTTTTTAACGATGACATTTATTTTTTACATCATAGCATCTATCATAGAATAATAATAAAGGAAGAAGGAGCATAAGATTTCTACATAAGCTGTATTGTTGCCACAAAAAACAGCGATTATTAACAAGCCTTTATTAACAAACTTCAATATTGAGAGGAGCAAAAGTAGCTTTCGCTGGCATTTCACTAGAAGGGGTTTGTAAGCATTAAGACTATTGGCGTGCTCCTTCTTCCTCTATTATTATTCTATGGCATCTATGTCATAATAAAAAGCTAAGTCTAAATCTGCTTAGCCCTAAGATATATTGATTTTATTTATATATTTATTCATTTATTTATTAACTTTTATTTTATTTGTTTAAAATCACGGATAAAATTTTATTTCTCTTTTCTCACTACGAGTACATTGTTGTAATTATGACGTCATATTTTCCGTTAAATTAAATCATGTTGTTATATTGTTTAAAAGCATGATTAAAATTTTATTATATTTTCAGTTATCTTTTTTATTATCGTTTGCACCTGACATAAGCATCAGAGTATAAATTTTTTGCAATGAAAGCTATAGAAAATGTCGGCTTCAACACACGAAAAATCACTTTTTAGCTTGTAACTTCTAAGCGATTGAAGCTATCGAAAAAGTTTAAATACAAAAATTGATCTTTAGAGTAAGGCGGTAATTCGACTGATTTGAAATTTTCCCTTATTTTCAATATTAAAGAAATCATGGACAAAGGAAAATTTCCGCCCCCCACCATTTCCACCCCCTTTGAGCTGGATACCCTATCTACGAACTTGACCGAGATTTTTACTGTCCTGACAACATATCCTGAGCTGGTTAAATTTAAATAAAAATTACTCCAGTTATCGTGTTCACAACTTAACATGGGAAAAAGCGTTATACATATATATATATATATATACCTATATATATATATATATATATATATATATAAACTTTTGAACGGAGGGTGGTTTTGGGTTCTAGGGGTCATGATCGGTGAAGATATGAAGAAATTTTCCAGAAGTCGTGTCATGAGAACCATTGCAATAGGTAGATCTCCTATAAGGAATCTACCTAAAAAAAAAAAAAAAAAAACTTACTTCTTAATGACTTTAAATTTATCATAAATGGCAAGATTTGTATGTGTGGCTTTATAAGCTTAAAAACTATTATATAGATTTACGCGAGATTTTTCGCAAAGTGATCCGCGTTGGCGTTATCCATAGAAAGTTTAAAACTTTGAAATCATAGATATGATCAGTAGAAAGTTAGGAGACCTAAATGTTTTGCAATAGGAATGCATTTTCTTTTTTCATTGCCTGTACCTATCTCTCCTTCTACTGCCATTATTATTTCATTTTCTTTCTCCCTTTTATTATAGAATATCATTGTTTAAGCCGCAGTTCTGTTTCTTTTACTCCCTGTGCCTGCTTTTCAACATAGCTCTTTAAAATTATATCCAATGATTCCTTATCCCGGTTATCAGAGTATTTTTTTATTTTAAGAAGCCATTTTGTTTCACCACCGTAACCAAGATTTGTGGGTTAATTCATTACTTTCTGTTCGCACGCAGCGCGCTTAGTTAGAGATGCACCAAGAAATAGAGTCGGGACTCTTCATATAGAGCGCGGACATCCATATCGAGGTGTTGATTTCAAATGGATTTTGTTTCAGAGTTTATATTTTTTGAAATTTTATATTACAAGATTTAATATTTATAAGTGATTCAGTGAATTATAATGATCAGAGAAGCACACAAAATAAACAAATGATAAATGTGTTAAATAAATAAATGCGCATATTCAAAATAAACAAATGACAATCAGTTTAAAAAAAAAATTCTCAAAAAAATTATCCGAACCGTTTTTTCCCTTTTCAGGTACTTTACATTTGACTGGGTTAGAATTCCCGATCTTCAAATGCTTTAAAATTGTAAATACCCCAATAAAAATAAATCTGGAGTGGCTCCACTCGACTTTCTGTACGTTTAGTAGCTTTCAGGTCTTTAAACAAATTTGAATCATTGAATAATTCAATTCATCAAAAGGGAAAAGTCGAATAGAATGTTTGAATATTTCTCTTAAGTTCGAATGTTTCTAAAATTGACGTAAAGTTTCCAACTTTTTTTATGTCGCCTTAAAAAAAGTATAAATTTTAAGCAAACAATTTCTAATAATGACCATTCAGTAACAAAATTCTAAAGCATATATCAGTTTTAAGTAATATGCTCATCATTTTCCATAACGACCATATATTAGCAAAGCAGTGTAATATATAGTGCAACTACGTTATCAGCACCAAGCACTCAGGACGATTCTAAAGTCTTAGAGTGGTGCCAAATTGACTGACAAGTTGGAATGTGGTAAACATCCAGGATTTGGCATTCCCTTTCGCTTAGTTCTCATTCACAAGAGTTATCACTTTTATTTTAAAACTGAAAACTCAACGCATGCCCCGAGGCTCCAATGCTCAGAAGAAACGTTGTTGATTTTTTTTTTTTATTATTATTATTAATTTTTAACAATTTAATGTTATTAAAAAGAAATTTAATTAAGTGGAGTAGATAGATTGCAATGTACAAGATTCTATTTCATATTCCTATTAATAAATAAATAAATAAATAAAAAATAAAGTTTTCACATGTAAATGTGAAGTTTAGACAGTTTTTTCGATGATAATCTGTAACATGTCTACATATATGTATATATTAGGGCTGGATTATTTATCAATATATCCCCAAGTATCGATATTTTTTTAATATCCCGATAACAATATTTAAAATCTAGCTCCGCCAATATATCCCTTTAACGATATTGCCGAGTGCGCACCCGAGTGAACGAAACTCGAGCGAATGAAACCCGATCAGCCAACATACAACAGCTAACGAGACCCGAAGAAAAAAAGTGCCGAATATCTTATTCTAATACTCATTTTCTACTTTCCTCTAATTACTCACTGATAAACTAGAAAAAATAACCCCACGCCAAACGATCTCTATTGCAAATTTTTTCCTTCCTCATCCTTCATAACCTCAAATCTAAACATCACTGCTTTAAAAAGGCCACCGCATAATAAAAATAAAATAAAAATTAACCAGTATTTATTGAAAGCCATCTGCTTTGATTATCCCGCGAATAAGCTGACTTCGTTCAAGGTCACGGTTCTACCCCTTCAGAAAAAATTCATCAGACATACTCCAATATCACAATCCATTCACTATTAATGCGTATTCATACCTATAATCAGCAGGTGTGTTTACTAGGAAAGAGATCTGATGTTAGTCGAAACGATATATCCCTATCCGAGATATCTATTATGGGTTCTGATATATTACACTATATTGAATTCCCACTCTATATTCATGCATATCGTAGGTGATGGAAACCACAGAAAAGGCAATATGACGAATGAAAACAATATCTTCTGTTTTAGCTCCTTTCCTGCTATTGGTTCATTGATATCGGTATATTTCAAAGTGTCGATATAAAATGGACAATAACATGCTTCAACATGTGTTTAATAAAGATCATCAAAGTCGAACTGATACAGTCATGCCAGATTGGGGATTTTGTCCCCATTTTGGGGAGTTTTGAGGCTTCTGGGGTCAATTTTGGAGACCAAATGTTTGTGGGGACTTTTTTGGGGAATTCTAAAATTTTTGGGGACAAATCTGGGGCGTTTTTCAACTTTCTGTCAATGTTGGTAACGTAATGATTTATCCCTATGACTGGAGACTTTCAATAGCTTTATTGTTATTTGGGGATTGTTTTCTAAAATTGCCTTCATTTGGGGAAAAATCTGAGCTTAAATCATAGAAAAATCTGCTTGATATTTTTTTTTGAAAAAATTTTTATTTTCCTTTTTTAGTAGAAATCAAGTTGGGGATTTTTTCGAAAAAAAAAAAAAAAAAAACCGTGATTTGGGGAAATTTGAAGACCTGTTTGGGGAAATAATTTTCGACCATCTGGCATCACTGAACTGATATCTACTAGAAGAGTTTTTTTGCAAATTTTCTTAGCGTTTAATAAAAAACTTCTGAAAATATAAGGAATTATGGAATGTAATTTTTTTTAATATTATTTTATTATTATTAAATATTTCGATAAAATATTTTTTTTATTAAGACTGTACATCAGTCAGATAGCTCCCTTTCTCCTTTCCCATGTTATCCAATGGAATTTTCGTTGCTTCGTTTTATAAAAATATCTCATTCAAAAATGAAGTTTTTCGAATTCTGTTTTTTGAATATTACTCTTTGAACGGGTCGCCTTTTAGCTTAGTGAGCAATTTTTCGAAAAAATTAATTTAAATATTTTATTTCAATAAGTAAATTATGGACTCTAAGTGTGGATCTCTAAGTAAAATATTTAAATTTATTTTTTCGAAAAATTGCTCAAAGAGTAATAAGAGTTGTTCAAAGAGTAATATTCAAAAAACAGAATTCGAAAAAGTTCATTTTTGAATAAAATATTTTTATAAAACTAAGCGACAAAAATCCCATTGGATAACATGGGAAGTGAGAAAGGGTGCTATCTAACTGATGTAAAATAAAGTTGTATCGTCAGTAATTTTACAGTGACAGTTTCTTTATAGAATTATATAATATTGAATAGTTTATTACTTTTTTTATGAAGCATTTATTTTTTCTCTTTCCATTTATTTATTTATTTTATTTTTAAAACCGTACATGTTAAATAAAATTGGTTTAAATGCAAAATGAGTTACTTTAAGTAACAAAATGAAACTTCAACATAATTTTGTTTAAATAATATAATTTTTATACTGACAATGTATACATACACACACACACACACACACACATATATATATAATATGCAATTCAAATTTCAGTTATTGTGAAACTATTACGAATGTGAATTGAACATATATATTTAAAAGATATTGTAATGATTTGGTAAGAGGATACAAAAATAAAAATGACAAGTAACTGACATTTAGGATGCATATAAGAGTTTTAAGTAAAAAACATTACTTTCTACGACCAAAAAAGGTGTATTCAATGGCAATTCTGAACTATTTAAAATGATTTTCATTTTTATTTAATACCTACATCTTAAGACAATTTTTCTGAAGCTTTATTTTTAGTAGAATTATGAATTTTGATATACTTGGTACAAATAAAACACTGATCACATATTAGCTGTGTTAAAATATGATTTTAAAATAATTAAAGCTTAAAATGGGAAGAATAGAGGATAAACTATACAGAGGTATACTAAAAAGCAATAGTATAAGTTATAAGAAACACAAAACATTAATTCACTTTTTATGATTTTTTTTTTAATGATAAATTTATGGTAGTAATATACCAGAAAATACACGGAAAACACTCTATACTTGTATACTTTAAAATTTGTGTGCATATGTCTTTAAAAAATAACAAATGTCTATTTTTTCCTGCCTTGAAAGAAATATCGCAATATATCACTAATATCGATATTAACTTGGTGATATATCGCGATATTTAATTTCTGATATCGTCCAGCACTAGTATATATATAAATATATATATATATATTTATCTTAATCGAATGTAGAATTTTACACTACGTACTTCATATAATTTGAATCCATAGGCCAGAAAAATAATGCTTTGATCTTCGTGTCGTGTCTCTCTAAAGAACTATAAGTCCAATCCTCATCAAAATCTATATAAATCGTACGGCGACTTGTAATATTATCTATTGAGTTTATTTCAATCGGATAAAGTGTCTATATGCTATCAAACATTAAATAATTTGAGTCCAAGTGCCACAGTGATAAAAATTTTTTTATGTCATTGTAAAGAACCATATCCTACACACATACAGGTCAGACGATGGGGACCTAAACATATCTAACAACTAAGAGCTAATAAAATAAATTGTTTAGGCACTATCATGTTCACTCAACACATAAACACCACAAACACACAGCACACGTAGACACATATTACATGCATCGCCTTAAAATATAAAAAATAAATTCAAAATCTCTAAAAGTATAGATACAATAAAAAATCCCACAATGGAAGTTTTTCATGATTACAATACGTTTGTTACATGCTAGGGCTAGGTATATGATCGGAAAGTAAAAATTTGTCCCCGAGATTGAGGCTAATTTCTTTTCAGTTTTAAAAATGGGAAAGTGAAAATTTCTTCTTTCTCCCTAAGAGGCAACGATGGGCGAGGGGAGTGATGGATCTGGCCTCTGGCCACTAGCTTCTCTAGCCTCTAGCCATTCCCCTGCAGAAATTACTGGCCAAGCCAAAAAGTAATATTTTGGCCTTTTCCCCTCCTGTCACCGATGCACTACATATTTACATTTTTAGAATTTTAACACTAATTTGATGAATGCTAAGAATACGTTGATACTATTTTTTGCTTATCAACGAAAATTTTATGATAACAATGGAAAAAAATTCATTTGGCCCATTTTTGGCAGTTGGCCCACCCGACGATCGCCGGGTAGCCGGGTGGGCCAGTCCGCCCCTGGTTCTGAAGAGTACATCTATTTACGAGACGCAATCGTTAATGATGGTAACGTGAATCCAAACGAATTGGGAGGAATTAGAGCCCCTAAATAAAATAATAGGCCGGCGCATCACCGCCATTTTTTTGCTTCAGAAGAGGACAGAATTCCCGATTGGCGTCGATATCGCTTCCCTAATGATTTTCAGAAATCTTGATCTGAAGCTAATCCGGTCAAGATAAGAACAATTGGCAACAATAATATTCCTAAAAACACATTTTTTTCACAATACATTCTCAGGATGTCATTTTATTCTGAGGATATCGTATGGGGTAAGATGTGTTGTTAGGGCGGTTTCTGTTTCTTTTACAAAATGTCGCCAAAACTCAAATACACAGTCTGCGAACGCTTTATATTCACTTCTTGAATGATTATAGCAGTTTATCGCTAAACAAACTTCTATATCATACTTTACTTAGCTAAAATTATGAAATATAATAAAACAAATTACTTTAAAGTAACGTAAGATGATAAAAAAAGTATTTGTCGTTTGTCTATCAGAGAAACGCACTGGGTACACGTGGCAACCCTAAGGCAACAAAATGCCTGATGCGCCAGCTCGTATATATAGGAGCCTTAGGAGGAATGGTAATATTATCGTCTACATTCACGCACGGGGAGTCCACGGCACATGCACGAATACGCACAAGATGCGATGACATACGTTCGCGCATATGGTCGTCCAGTTAAGCGGGCTTCACACTGGCCGTTCCGCACCACTCCGCGAAACTCCGCGCATGCGCAATGATGAATTTTGTCAACGCAACGGATGAACGCAAAGCTCTCTTGCGGAAAACGTTGACTTCTGTCTGTGCTAGAAATGAACGTTCTCGCCGCCGTCGACCACAAGCAGTGAACCAATCAGATTGTTGAATGAGAAACTCACTTCCTTCATGCTTGCCTCGCGTGTAACTTTGGATTGTTCATGTTTGCTTCAGCATTTGATATGATGTTTTGAATTTTGAATAAGAAAATACATGATTTCTATCACTGAAATATCTCAAGATACAAACATTTGTTTGATTTGAGTCAGCTAAAAGATTACATAGAGAGGAAAAATAGTACATGAAAGGTAAATATAAATTCTGACCTTAATAACGTATCAGGTTAATTGTATATTTATTTTAGTATTTAAAATTTGTTTTCGATAAATACTAATAATTCGTTCATATTTAAAGACTTTTTAAACTTATGCGAGTTGCTTATGCTTTATTATTTACTAATTGTTTCACTTTGGAAAGTGCCTACTATCTCTTATATTATTAAATAAGTATTTAATTACTATTATTATATACTCGTTTTACTTTGTTTGAAATAGGAAAAGTATGCTTTTGTGTAAAATTATCAGTTTTCCTTCACAAATTTCTGCTTTTTTTTCCCTTCACTAATAAGTGATCCTAATTTTTCAGATATTATTGATGTATACCGCTATCATGATTCGTATTTCACTTGAAATTTTGAGAATTAACCTGACTTAGTAACAATAAAACTGTAAGTTAATCAACAAAAAACAAACAAAATGTTATTAAAACGACGATTTTTCTTTCTTCATATTTTCGAATGTATTTTGAAACTTTAATGTTATGTTATGAAAAATAACGAATTTTTTTTTATTTTTATTTTATTATTTTTTTTATTTTTAGTTTTTATTGCTCAGTTTCTCTGAGTATTTCAAAAATTTAATTTTGTAGATTTTATTTATTATTATTGAATTGCAGTTTGAAACATGCTTTTAATATGTATTGTAATTTAAAAAAATAATGTGGATGCATTTGAATTAATTATTTTTTATGCAAAATTTATGTATTTTTTTTTTTTTTTTTTTTTTTTTTTTTTTTAATTTTGCTGAAATATGATGAATAGATTGTAGTGAATAATTTTCTCTTTGAATTTTTATATGTATTTTTTCTAGTTAAACTAATTCCATGCACTTGTTGTAAAGTATAGAAATTTTACTGTGATTGTTGATAACAGTGGGTGTTACTTAAGATAAAAGCAAGATTGTAATATATAGCAGCAAATCTGTTTATTTATTTATTTTTCTTTAAAGAGGGTCTAGATATGGGTTAGGACCCCTTATAAAGACCCCTCTGGCTCTAGTTCAGTCAATTAGCCTTAATTCCTATTCTATAACCAATCTTAAAAGAGGGGTACCAACCTTGTAGCTTATGATAAGCATTATAAGCACAAGGTTGGTAAAACATTGTTGAATTTTAATTTCCTCTTACACGAATGATTGTCACTTATGAATTTCCTTTAAACAAGTTTTGAAGCACTATCTTGCTACTTTCTTACTTTTTAAGACTGTTAAGTGTAATGTTCAGGATAAAATAAAACTAAATCGTCATAACTAAATCGTAATAACTAAATCGTCATGTATTTTTGTCCATGCTCATCATTTTGATTTTTTATGATAAATTTTACTTCTGATTTCAAATTGTCATAATAAATTTTTTAGTACAATACTTTAATATGCAGTTTTCAGATAACACACAGCACTACACAAAGCCAGTTAATTCTAATAAATTGAGAATTTGATCGCTGTAGAAGTTATAGAGAATATGTGTATATTTTATTATTTCATGTTTAAATTTTCAACAGTATATGTAAGCATGTTTTTTCCAGTTTGATGAAGATGAAGCATATGTATATGGCAGGTTTACTTGAAACAGTCTTGCACTTTTGATTGCCAGCTGGATTACATTTATAGGCACAATTTTTATACTGTGTCTATTTATGTAATCTTGTTAGCGTATGTGCCTAGATGCCAAATGAAGCGGTATGCTAAAATCCAGGTGTAAAGGAAGAAGAAATCTAAGATAACACATACATCTGAAGATGTGCTGAAGCTGACTGCTAAAGGATCCTTATGGTAAAGTTTAGGTAAATTGTAATTCTTCTTAAATTTTAATCCTTCATCAGCTTAAGCATTTTTTTTTTTTTTTTTGAAATTATTTATTTACATAAAGTTCTTAACACTGTGTTAAAATTATTATAATTTCAAATGCACAGTGTGTAGGATTGGTATCAAATTATATATATATGTATTTTTTCCCGACGTATACACATACGTACATGTGTATTAGTGATTGCTGCAATACAGAATTTTGTGTACTTTTTATGCACGGTCAAGTTTAGGGAATTAAGCTAGTAAACTATTATTCGACACTTTTATGGTTTAAATCACTGCTTTTTATTATTTCATTAAATTCATTGAAATTCTTAATTGCATAAATTTCTGAAATATATTTAGGAAGACTGTAAAAATTAATTTTATCATAGAAATAATTCAAATTTCTAAGTTAAAATTTTTCAGGTTATTTTTACTTCACATTGTCTTTATAATGTTACAAGATTTTTTTATCTTTTAACCACTGGCGTCCCATCAGTGGCCGAGAGGTTCTGCTCACTAAGCTGACAATCAGACAGTATCAGGTTCAATCCCAGGTCTCTAGTTATGCTTTTCGTCTTAGCCACTTAGAATTTTCTGTGATTTTCTCCAAAAACTAGCACAAAAATAGACTAAGACAATTTAGTAGAGACCCTCGAAGGGTAATTCACCCAAATCACGTGGTCATTAAACCTTAACATGTACACCACTACACCGAAGCTGATAGACAGGACGCACAAGGTTTGAACCCAAGAATACTAATGTATGTTTGGAAGTAAAGCCGATGGACTGCATTAGAGTCTTAGGCTCTGAAGGAGGAGTCCTCTCTGTGGAGGTCTTTCTGAGGTGATCTAGTCCGTATTTATGCAAGTTTATGTGAAAATCATGGAAAACTACTAGCGGCTAGAATGGCAAGTGCAATTTGGGACTAAATCCAACACCTCATGTCTACTCCCTTTGCGCACAGAACCACTTGGCTACTGGTGGGCTGGTCTAGTAATGTAAAATACCTGAGTATTTATTTTTCAAAGAACTCTGTTCGAATAAAACATTTGTATTTATGTATAATATGATATTGCTAAGTACAAAAAGAGATAGAGAGAGGAAATATATGTAAAGTTAAAAGCATTTGAGCCTTTTTAAAAATTTTTTAATTTTATAAAACCAAAAGATTTAATCATAAAAAACCTGTTTGTAAACCTGTTAAAATAATCCTAAAATAAAACAAAAATTGGGTCTAAACTTTTAATGTTTATAGTCATTTCTTTTAATGTAACAAAGTATACTAAAAGTTTTGTAATAACTTCAAAAATAAAATATTACAAGTATATTGTGGACTTTGGTAAAGCAATATTTTGTGTTTTAGAGCTTTTTTTTTTTTTTTTAAGAAAGAAAGAAAATAAACTGTTTAATATTTATGAATTTTCTGAATACAAAAATGGAATTTAAAAATATGTGTTAAGTTCATGAGTTATGATAGGACAAAATTCCACATAGAATAATCCTGGCTTTGGCTTCTGGCGACGATAAGTAGAGAGAGTCCCGTTAACATTTAAAAAAAAAATAAAAACAAGTCCTTTTTCATTCCTATCTTTATTTTTCACCTTTTAGCATAAAATTTAAAGTAACATTAACATGTGTACAAAGGGAGTGACTAACTGTTCATGAAATCAAAACTGACTTGTAGCATGGTATCTCTAAGAAAATTAAGAGTTCAAGCTTCTCTCGCATCATCTATACTATGGCATAAACATAGTTAAAAATTATTTTATTATTAGTGACATTGCTTTACACTAGAAAAATTACACTGCTATCGCACTTAAGTTTTAGAATATATTTTATCATGAATGCTGATTAAATTTTTTAAAATAAACTTCATCAAAACTTTTAATTAAAAAAATATTGTAAATTATGTCATACATATGAGAACCTGTTCAAATACAGTGGCAGATCCAGAACTTAACTTTTAGGGGGGAGGGGGGAGGCTAAGATTTTTCAAGATGTAATTCCAGATTAATGAAAAGTTTGCAATTGTACTATTCAGTTGGGAATGTCAGTACTTTGAGGGGGGGGGGGGTTCAGCCCCCTAGCCCCCCCCCCACCTTAAATCTGCCACTTTTCAAATATATTGCAGGAATCAAAAATCAATCCAATATTTCTATATTACTGTTTAAAAAAGTCTCTTTGAATTATAAAAAAAAAAAAAAAAAAAAAAAAAAAAAATTATAAAGAAAAAGAATGCAATACAATAATCAACATTCTTCAGTGTCATTAGTTGAATTATTGTATACAAAAAATTCTGTATATGTGTATTGCGTTTCATTTCGAGATAAGAAAATTATCACCCATTCACAAATACTTGTTTTTTCGAAATACCCAGTTTTTGGGTTCCCAGGCCTCGGCTAGATACCCAAAAATATTTACCTATTCACCCACAGGGTATTTAAACATCCCACAAATCTACCCAGGACAGGACATATCAGTCCGCCTAGCTGTTCAGAGTTTTCCGTAGTTTTCTTCAAAGTTCTAATACATACCAGCTTGGATTGCTTATAAAGATTTCCATTAATGGTACTTTACCTAGGACACGGAACCTCATGTAATCAATCGGCTTTAACACCTACACCATTCCACCAAAGCTGGTAGATAGGACCTGCCGTGTTCAAACCAAAGTTCCATTTGTCAGACTCAGTGGCGGATCCAGAACTTAACTTTTGGGGGGCTAAGAGTTTTCAAGATGTTATTCCAGACCAATGAAAAATTTACAATTGTAACATCCAATTGGGAATGTTAGTGCTTTTGGTCAGACTAGTTGCTTGGAGTTTTTCATTGTTTTCTTTGGATCGTGCATAAGTGCTAGCTAGGATCATTTAGGGTTACATACAAATGGAACGCTTGCAATTTCGATGACTTAAATTTTGCAAGTTTTTTGCAAATACAGTCGACAGCAAAAGTTCCTATGTAAAAAAAGTACACTTAATGCAGTTTTGTTAAATAAATCCTTGTCGAATCCTGTTCTAAGTCAGTCTAATAACATGATTCGACAAGGATTTATTTAACAAAACAGTGTTAAGTGTGCTTTTTTTATATAGGAATTTTTGCTAGTGGTCGGGTACTTTTGTTGCCGACTGTAGTCATACATTTGGCACGCTTGCAAACGGCTTCGCAACCAGAAGTGTTTCCTTTGTATGTACCCCTTAGAAAGACCCGCATGGAATTCACTCTGCATAGAATTTAAATATTGTGTAAGAAATAGCTTCATTTTATACAAATAATTTTAAAAATTAAAGAAGTCATTCTTATATCAAATACAATAAATACATCCATTTCATCATTTAATTTTTTTCTTCCAAATAAAGCATGTCTCAATAGTGGTCAAGTAGTTCTGCTCTCGAAACTGGTAGATTGGCAGTGCCGGGTTTGATCTTGCGTCACGCCTGTCTAGCCATTTGGAGTTTTCCATGGTGTTCTTCACAACTCACGTAAATTTGGGCTAAAATATCTTTAAAAAATCATGATGGAGGCAATTAACTCTACAATTCCACTTAAAAATAAAACATAATTAGCATGGGGGACAAAAATAAATGCTTTTATTATTTGGTAAAGAGAATATTTTCTTTATCTCGATTAGTGTATCGTATTTAATATATTTTACAAATTTCTTCAGCTTTCAGTTCGTGGATTTAAATAACTTACAATCTGAAATTAATAATAATAAAAAGAAGAAGGAACATTTAGAAATATGGAAATGTTGTACAAGAAATAGGTGTAATTAATCCAAATAATCTGAAATTACATATTTTTAAAAGATGAAAATTAGAAAAAAAAAAAAAGTATAGTTATTTTAGAAAACACAGAGAATTTTTGAACATTTTATTATTTATTTATTTTCCATTCTAAAAACTAATCTAAATCTTTTCAATATACGAATTAAAAGAATATTAGAATGTTATTTAAGTATTGACTTTCTGTCTTTTGATTAAAATTGCCAACATTAAAAAAAATAATAATGATGGAAATTTTTTAATTAAATTTGGAATGAATGACTGAGAAAAAAAAAAAAAAAAATGCATAGAAATACTGCAAGCTTATTTTAAATAAAATTTGAAAATGTTTTTCAATCACATATATAGCATACATTTCAACAATTAATTTTTTTCTTTGAATTAAAACATGTTTCAACAATGGCCAAGAGGTTCTGCTCTCGAAACTAGTAGACAGGGATTGCCTGGTTCAATTCCAGGTTGCACTTGCTACTTAGCTGTTCAGAGTTTTCTGTGGTTTTCGTCAAAATTTATTTAAAAACAGGCTAGGTTCCTTCAAAAAGATTAATAAGGAAGTAATCTACCAAGGCGTAGGACCCAAGTGCAAATAAAACATTATAAGCATGAAAAGGGGGGAGGAGTGCAAAATAGATGTCTTTGTTACTCTGTAAGGAGAATTTTATCTTCAGCCTATGCACAAAAATTTCTCAGGTTTTCAATTCATACATTTTTTTTTTACAAAATTATTTACTTATTATTTTTTTACATTTGAAACATTATTTTTTTTTTTCTGAATAGTGATTAAAAAAACCTCATTTTACCTTTTGATTAAACTTGTTGTCATTATTTAAAATTAATAGTAGAAATTTTTTAATTAAAGATGAAATGACCAGGAAAATTAACCCTAACAGAGAAATAATGCAAATTCGTTTTACATAAAATATAGATATACATTTCATTAGTTAAATTTCTTTCTTCAAAATGACTAGTAAGTGCCAGGTTCGATCCAATATCGCGTTCCTCAGCTTAGTTGTTTAAAAATAATTAGCTTGGGGGAAAGGGGGAAGTAAATGAATTTAGAAAGTAATATATTATTATTATAATACTTATTTTGTTAGGAATTTTGTTTCTTCATCCCAGTAAATAAATTGCATTTCATATATTTTACGCATTTCTAAAATTTCATTTTATGGATTTAAAGCTCTTACATTCTAAAGAAGTAATTAAAAAACAAAAACAAATATAGAAGCATTTATAAATTGAAAAATGTAAAAGAAATAGCTGAAATTTACATTAAATAAAATTTGGAAAAGTAAGAAAGAAATTAAAGTATGACTATTTCGAGAAATATTATGTATATATAGATGTCTATTATAATTCAAATTCTTTATTTTTCTATTTCCAAATTCGCTTTGAATGAATGTATGTAATGTTGCTCGCTGAATTCTAAAGAAAATCAAAACAGATGTTTTTTAAAAGGCTGGCTATTGCCTGTTACTGCCCTGCAACGTGATTGGTTCATTTCTTTTTACTCTGTCCTCGGGATTCTTCTGACGCCAGTAAACTCTTGCGGAATGTAACGGAGTTCACTGACGGAATCTCTGCGGACGACGGACAGCGGAACGGAACGTCCAGTGTGAAGGCACCTTAAGTGGCGTAGCAACGCGCGCAGGGTACAACTAGTAATAATAATAAAAACCCTTTAAGGCAAAGGAAAAAAATATATATAGAAATGACATTGCTTTATCACTTAAAGTTTAAAATGCTATTAAGCACAAACTGTAATTTTTTCCTCTTTAATGGTTTTTAAGTTGCAAATTTAAACCATTAACAATATATAATTTTTAAAACACCCATACATTCTTATTTATATTGCAGAATTGCTCGAAGATTTAAAATATAGAATGCAAAATTAAGAAAGCATTTTAATCACTCACGTTTTATTAATGATCGAAAAATAGAGCGATAGTTGTAGTCTTCAAATTTAAAAACTTAAATTTTAAATCAACATGGTATATTGATTTAT
>CAWVNO010003033.1:0-23113 GCA_963930645.1 Salticus scenicus
GATAATCAATCAATAAATATCCATGTTGCTGTATAGTTTCATTATTCTTTATCAGCTATCAACTACTAAACCTTGAATTTTGCCTGTTTTACTTCATGAACAATTAAACCCCTGAATTATTTTGCTTGTTTTAATCCATGTGACTCCAAATGTATCATCCTGTGAGTATTGTTTGTTTATTACGGTTGTTTTCTGTTAGATTCTTTGTTATTTTGAACTTAATAGTTTATTCCACTTTAAATTTCATTTCAATTATTTTCATGTACGATAGGGAGCCCGCTTGTGATTTGCAGCCACTAATAAACAAAATCGTACATTGGTGCTCAAGGGTGAAAAATGTCTTCCCTGATGAATTTTTTTCACCTTTCTGAGCCTCTTCAACTTGAAAAATATTCATTTTTATTGGTCTATGTGGTTTCAGTGAACTTGTATCTGTTGCTTGGATTTAATTATGTTTAACAATTCATTATTTTATATATATACTAGCAGACCCAGTCACGCGTTGCTGTGGCTAAGTTATACGTTGAATTATATTGTAGTACAATATAATTCAACGTATTATTCAATACAGTCAAATTATTATTTACGAATAAAGAAGAAAATGTTGTAGCCGATGTAAAAACCCACGGGATTGAGATTTGAACCTTAGGTCGAAATTTGGAAGCAATTGATTAAAATTTTCATATAGTTGATTTCAAGAACAAAAAAACATAAAATTTAAAATTTTATTCATCTCATATATTCAAGTATAGTTTGTAATAAATGTGTAATTTACAAATTTCTTAGTTGATAACATATAACAATTAATTTATAAATGAGGTAGGTAACATAGATTATTCATTATTTATAATAATTATATTTATCATTTTGAATTATTTTCAATTTTAATTTAATTCAGTGCTAATCAGTGCACAATATAGTCTAAGATCCCGCTGCAAAATTGCTACATTCATCGAGTATGTAATCAAAATCAGATTTTTATATTCAATTATAAAAGGGACAATATGTTTTGGCCGGGTTGCCTAATAAAATATGGCCGCTAGTATTTTTAATTAAATTAATATTAATTGACTTTTTGGAGAGAAATTTCATTCATTTGTTATTGAAAAAAACTGTACTCCACATCACAAACATATACATAGTGAACTTGAAAAGTAATGGTTGCCGTTGCGCGTTTGGCCGCTACCTCTTCGCAGCCAGGTGCAAACAGGTAGTTTTTTGGGGCGTTTATACGTTCATGGCGTATATTCATCATTTATATATCAAATTAAAGCTAATTCTTTTCTGCACATGGTAAACTTCGTCTGCCAATGTAAAAGTGGCCGCAAGTAGGGGTTGCCAGCTGTTAAAGATTGCTTAGAATGAAAATTAGCGCGCTACATCGTTCGTCAGACAAGGATGGCGATAGCCAATTGTACGCGTTTTTGAAGCTTTTGCGCATGGCGTCGATTGATAATGTTCACAACCAATGGCACAAACAGTTGTAGAAAAGAATTTCAGAACTCCAAAAGAAATATAATTAATAAATTTTTGTGTGGTTACATTTAAAATTCCCTATAAATATAAAACATTTATTTCTCAATAAATAATCAAATTGTCTTTTCTCTATATAATTAGAACATATAATAAATATTTGTGAAAAATAATAACCCTGGTTATTCATGTAGACGAAGTTTATATTATACCTGTAATGTTTTAAGAAATATTTGATTTTTTTTATTATTATTATTATAGATTACATATTAATTAAATATTCAGTAAATAGGACAAATTACTTGAGGTATAAAAATTAAACTGGACATTGAAAAAAAGGATTAAATATTTAATGAAACCTATATTACATTTTTATATAATTTATTCAAAATCTGAATCATCGCTACTCTCACTTTCATTGCAGCCATCACTTTCATCGTCACAAATATCAAAATCCTCTTCAATATCAGTACGAATGATAATAGAATTATATAGCACACTTTCAACTTGCATTGGCGCTGAATCTCCTAAGAACCATGTTGGTTTGAGAAAACCATCTAGGATCCACCCATTATTTTCTGCGTTAAACTTAATACAATTCGGCTCAGTAGCATTTAGCCACATCGAATTAACAAAGATCGTCCGCAACAATTTTTGCTTTAAAGATTTCCAACAAGGTAGAATATGAGTTGAGTTGAAGCCCTTAAGTTTTTTCAAAAAACTTTTCATTGTATTTTTTTGTAGCATACGTCTTATTGAACAAAATGAATCTTCCAGTATTAACAGTTTGGCAATCAACGATACCACACATAAGGCACGTAAACTCTTGGACTACAGCAGTTTTACTTTCGTCAAAAATGTCATTAGGGTCAGTCAAAGATGCGAAAACTTGTTGAATTCTCGGGTGTTTAACAAAAATGTTATAGGGCCTTACTTTCCCTTTATTGAAGAATGCAGTCGTATAATCACAACCTGTGAAAGCGTGAAACGCTGGCAACGCAATACATAAAGTTGGGCTCAATTTTTTTGACAATTCCGTACAATTTATACATATTTCGTCTTTACTATTCTTTTTTTTGGATGTACTATTTGCCAACCAAATTTGTAAATGAGGAAATTTGTGCAGATTACCTAGTAGAATTATTAAAATATCAGTGTCACTTGCTTTCACCAATATTTTAGACTCTTTACCTACTTTGCTTATATGAAATATTATTCTCGTATCTGCTTCCTCATGTTGGCATTCTAATTCAGTTTCCTCTTGTTTCACAACGCAATTTCCAGAAGAGCAATATGAAAAACATTGTTCTCCAACAGTAATAAAAATTTTTTTGTTTTCTAATACTGAAACAAAAGAGTTGTTATCCCAGTGAGAAGCTAAAAATTTAACTAGAGCTTCTTTAAAACGAAAATTCTTTAAGCTTTTTGTAAAATCGCTGGGTCTCGTTTGTAACGGACCATTAATTGCATATGGAATATCAATTTCCTGTCGATCTTGTCTTTCACAATCTTTGATTGAAGGCGTTAAATATCTATAAAATATGATATGTACTTCGCGAGCGCTTTTTGAACAAAGCTTCACCAATATCGATTCAGCTAGCTTTCCAAATGTTTGCGGCAAAGTAGAGCCAATCTGATACAAATAGTAGAAACCATCAATAATTTCTATATCAATTTGTCCGGGATTGGCTAATACAATCTGTGATGTTAATTGTTTACTTAAAGCAGACTTGTCCGTTTTGAGCATGTAGCCTGAACAATGGAATAGTGCAGGCGGTATTGGTGCAAGAGGATATGACAAACAGTACTCAATGTCAATCTTGTTATCTATAGCTATTGCCAACAGCCGTCCAAAAATGTCTCGTTCCATTTTAATTAAAGCTTTGTTGTCTCCGGTGTTACTCTTGATCCTTTTTTTTACACAATCAGATGCAAAATTATGTATTTTATTACGTCTAATTGATTTCACAAATCTTGTAAGATCTTCAAAACATTCTGAAAAAAATTTCAACTTTTGTTCTTGACCCATTGACTTGCTGTTCAGTAAACAATTTGCGACATCTAAAGATGCCGCCTTACCAGTTGACAGACTGAACAAAATATTTTTGTCCAGGTTTTCAGAAAAAGGATTCATTGTTTTCGTTATGGTTTCAATAATGCTGTCCAAAGTTTTGCTATCTTTTTCAATTCGACTCTTTTGTAGGGAATGTGATAACCATAGACCTTATATACTAGACAACGCATTCCCCTTCGTTATTTGACTGCATCATGAACGAGCTTCCCCAGCAAAATTGTCACGTGATGTTGGTCTAGAGGAAGAGTGGAGAATGATCACTATGTTATTTTTCTGTAGGAACGAATTTTGTGTTTTTTAATATTTTTATTGTGCACGCACTTTTTATTTTAGCATTTAGATTTACACATGGATGGAAAGCTAAACTTTCATAGATTAATTACATAGAAAAAAAAATTATGATAAATCATTTTGCAAGCGAAAAAATTGCGTTTGAATTCTTACTTCAGTCAGAGAAGTATGAGATTATGCTTGCATACGGGAAAAAAGAGAGAGAGAGAGAGGAATCACCCCTAGGCCAAGATCACGTGACTTCCGAGACTCAGAACAAAGGATGGAGGTATCAGATTACACCCTCATGTTGAAGACATTCGCTGTAATGGTCAGCCGTATTGGTAGCGTGGTCTAGTATATAAGGTCTATGGTGATAACCGATGTATCGGTTTACGGAAATCTCGCCCCCGGGAAATCTCGCACCCCGGAAATTTCGCCTCCGGAAATTTCACCCCCGGAAATTTCGCCTCCGGAAATTTCACCCCCGGAAATTTCGCCCCCGAACAATAGATTTCGGAAATTTCGCCCCCAGCTTCTCGCCCCCGAGTTGTGGAAAATATATATGTAATGACAAATAAAAATATAAATACGCATGTAGTAATTCTTGATATATTTCTATTTAATTCGCACTATTTTCCCTTTTAACTTCAATATAAAACATACGAATTAAAATAAGGTTTTCGAATGCAAAAATTGTTCGATTAATTCTTTATCGCTGTTAATTAAAAGGAAATTTAAGTATACAGTAATTTTATTTATTTATTTATTAAATTTTTAGTGGAAACATAATAATTTTGTTAATTTATTAAATATTATTTTACATTGTTTTATTTATTAATAAATTTGATTATTGATAAATAAGGAAATAAGATTACAGATGCAAGAAATTTTCATTACTGAAGAAAGAAATTTTCATTTTTTTTTTTTTTTTTTTTTTTCACACTTGACATTGTGAGATTTTTTGTTTTCCTCCCATGCTTTTTTCTATGGAATTTTGACTCTTTTTTTTCCCCCTGTTTCTATGAAATTTCAGGCTTTATCCCTCGTTTTCTACATTCTAAGGTGCTGTCCGAAAATTCGATATCGCGTTTTCACCTGATTTATACATTTTAAGGACTCCTGAATCCAGAAAAGTAGTTTCTGACAGTTGGTCAGGGTATGTGTATGTATATATATGTATGTATGTATATGTATGTACGTGTATGTATGTGCGGAATCTTCTGGGTATCATATCACCGAAGCTAACAAAAATAGAACTACGAAACTTCAGAACTAAGACAGGTGTGGTATACATTTTTTTTTTTTTTTTTTCCAAATTTTGGGGTAAATTGAAAAACCGAAAATGGGACAGCGGAAAACGGAAGTGGGACCGTAAAACCGTATCTCAAAAACGGCTCTATCAATTTTCTTCAAAGTTGCTATATAAACACTTTATTAGATGACCTTTCAAACAATATAGTTAGTTAGTTCAGGAAAATTTATAGGCGTCCTGTAAAAATAGATCTATTCCAGGCTTCGCAAGTGCGTTCCTTTAAAAACGACTGCACAGACTTTTTTTTTCAAACTCATTATATTAACTCCTTTTTAAACATCTTTTTGAATGTAATTATTGTTTTCAGGTCAATACTTGAGTTTGCCAAGTTTTGGTAAAAGTTTTTATCTCAAAAACGGCTCTAACGATTTTCTTGAAAATAATTGCATAAATCCATTTTAGACATCCTTTCTCATGTATTACGTGGTTATAAGAGAAACTAGTTGGCATAGGTGGACTCTGCTCAGTTCCCCATTATATTTATATTCTCCTGAATTTCTAGTGGGAGACATATTATAATCATGTTAAAATAAATGAATTTGACCCAAGCTTGATACAGTGACAGAATGAAATCCCCGCCTAATAGGCTATCCACCTTTCACTTCGATATATTTATCTCATTCTAATCTATTAATTTATTTTATCAGGGTCAATTCTGTTGTTTAGTTTTCATGCTACTATTTCCAATGCAATAATCCTCAAAATTCATATTTATATGAAAAATTTACAATTTCGCTATGTTGATAAAATCGTAAATTACGAATAATTTACGAAATTTTCCTATTAGAATATTTGTATTCAATCATGTTCAAACAAATATCATAAATGTAATTTTGAAGTTGTCTAATGTATTTATGATCCTAAAAATGGAAGTTTATGCTCAATTTCGCCTTATTCTGCCATTTTAAGTAAATCGTAAACTCCAAATAACTTACGAATTTTTTAAATTGGAAAAATCATAGTCTATGATATTCATGCCAGTATCCAAAATAATATTTAAAAAGTGGTTTGACATCTTTACGAGGAAAATATCCCTCAAGATTGACGTTTATGTGAAATTTTACTCTATTCTGCCATGTTTAGAAATTCGTAAGTTTCCAATAACTTACGAAATTTTTATATTGGAAACTTCATAGTCATTAATATTCATGCCAGTGTTCTAAATAATATTTCAAAAGTAGTCTGGCATCTTTATGATGAAAATATCTCTGAAAATAGACGTTTATGTGAAATTTTGCCCTATACTGCCATATTAAGAGATTCGTAAATTTCCAATAACTTGCGAAATTTTCAAAGTAGCATATTTATAGTTACTGATGTGCAATCCGGCATCAAAACTGATATTTTAAAACTGGTCCGACATTTTTAATGTAAAAATTTTCCATTTAATGCACGTTTAAGTGAAATTTTGTCCTATTCTCCCATGTTAAGAAAATCGTAAATTTCTCATAACTTACGAAGTTTTTTAATTTGCATGTTGCAAATGAATAGGGTTCTTGCCAGTATCGAAAGTAATATTTTAAAACTGATCTGACCTCTCTGCGATCATTTGTTCGTGAGATATCGTGTTAACAGACTAACAAACTAACGGACTAACACACTAACGGACTGACACACTGACACACTAACAGACACCCTACAGACAGACACCATACAAATTTTGTCATTTTCCGATTCCTCACACCTGAAAACGTATAAAAAAGTCAAAAAACCGAGGTCGAAATTTTTCACGATTACCTAAGTTCCCCATACCTATAGTATGATGGGGAACTAAAATTAACATTCATTCTACTTAAGTAGGTCAGGTTTAGATCTCGGAAATTGGTGTTTAAAAAAATGAGTCTACCATTTTTACTTCCTTATACAAAGTATAAGGAAGTTAGTAATCCTGATGGTCAAAATTGATTCCGTATAGCTTAAAAAATGAATGATCGTAGAAGATTGCAAATTCATATGCGTAATTGTTATAATATCTAGTTATACACTTGCAACTTTGGTTTCAATACGAGTTCCCGTTTCAGAGATATCAACGATTTTACACAAATTTTCGTGACATCAGTATGTAAACATGTGTGTGTGTGTAGGGGGGGGGGGTATATATCTCTCATAATTCAAAAACTGTTAGACGTAGAACGTTACAAATTAGTATATAGGTTTGTTATAACATCTAATTGTGCACCTCTATTTATATGATTTATATGATTATGGACTTTATATGATTTTCCGTTTTGGAGATATTTAGGAAAATTTTGTTCATAATGACCAAAAATACAAAGATTTTGGCCGTTATATATGACTTACACTGTAAAAAAATTTCTGTAGTACTACTGGAAAAATTCTAGGAAACTGGTATTCCATAAACTTTTCTAGTAGCCAATACAGATTGTTCAAAAGTGATCTTACTACGTTAGAGTTAGTAAACATTATACGCATTTTGTTAGTAAATATACTAAGAAACTCTTAGTTCACGGGTCAAGTGCTTTTTTTGTATGTTTACTAAGATTGTGTTAGTATCATTACTGAAAGTAATACTGCAATTTTACCAGGAAATGTTTTGTGTAGGATACATGGTTATTATTAGTGTAAATTCAAATAATATCCATGTAACCTTACTAAATTTGTTTAGTTTAGAATACAGATTTTTTGTCAGTAATTGTGCTAAGAAAATGTAATTAATAATGCAAATGAATTTCGGTTATATTCACAAAAAGTTTACAGTTACGTTTACAGAAATACTACAAGTAATATAAATAAATTTACCCTTAAATACCCCATGTTACCTTACTAAAATTTTTAAATTAACAATATTTAATATTATGAGTAATATTGCTAAACATTTTAAATAAATAATGGAATAATAATAGAAAACCTTTTATGTTTAGTTTTAGTTAAAAATGATGGCTGATCGAAAATGTTTATTTAAATATATACTTTTACAAAATCAAAATTGTTTGAAATATTAAAAACATATATCAATATCATTACCTTAATTTTTATATATAACTTATTGACCTTTTTTTTAAAGTCAAAATTATGTTTTTTCTTTTAATTATCACATTTTTTTTTTTTTTTTTTTTTTTTTTTAATATGAGCTTATAAAACTGGAATAAAACTGACTGCCTTTATACATAGTGAATTAGTAAACTGTTATGTATATATATATATATATATATATATATATATATTATTATTATTATTATTATTAGGCAGTGAAATAACATCCATTACATGTTGTTATGACAAAAAAAATAAATAAATAAATAAATAAAAAAAATTAAAAAATATAATAAAGTAAAATAAAATACACTTTTAGAATTTTAATAATAAATAACAATAAAGGTCATTTAATATTTTTATATATAATTTATTAAACTTTTTTTTTAAGTCAAAATTATGTTTTTTTCTTTTAATTATCACTTTTTTTTTTTTTTTTTTTTTTTTTTAAATATGAGCTTATAAAACTGGAATAAAACTGATTGTCTTTATACATAATGAATTAGTAAACTGTTATGTGTATATATATATATATATATATTATTAGGCTGTGAAATAACATCCATAACATGTTGTTATGACAAATATATATATATATATATATATGTAATAAAGTAAAATAAAATACACTTTTAGAATTTTAATAATAAATAACAATAAAGGTCATTTAATATTTTTATAAATATATGTCGGTGAAACTTAATATGGTATTTCTAAACTGCATAAATTATGCATACAATTTTCAGGGGTTAATTATGTAATACTTATTTTACAAAAAATAAAAACATTAAATTAAATAAGTACCTCAGAATAATAATAATTAAAACTACATACCTTTTTAACTTTTTGATTCTTTTTATCCAACTGTTTTCTGAACGTTAATATCACATTAGTAAATTATGCTTTGCCAGGAAAGTATTTGCATAGCTAGCAATTTTAAATAAATAATCACTAACTGACACAAACCTCCACCTAGCAGGGGTTGTTTATCAGAAATTTAATCCCGTCCATCATACAATCTTAGTTTTTCAACACAGAGTTCCAAAATCAGGCTTAAGAGTTGATGTTCACATCAAAATAAAAGTTTAAATTAAAATAAGATAACGTCAAAATAAGCATCCTGTATTACAAATTAAGGATTTCTATTAATGAATTCTTACTTTTTCTAAAATGCAGATGTGTATAACGTTAACAATAAATAAAATATCACAGATGCAGATTTAAAAAGTCCGCCTCCCTCATTACGATCGAACCGACGCTTCGGCTCGGCTTGGCTTCTTCTCTGGTATCTTCTACGCATGCGCACAGTATGGCGTTTGCTCTGGCTCAAAAGAATTCGCTCTCTCGCTCTCCCAACGGGGTCGGGGAGGGGGAGAGGGAGAGACAGAGACGTAGAGATACTTGGAATATAGTAGTAGAATTACATATGTTATTTAAGCATTGAATACAAGGAGAATCTGGTTACAAAGTTTTCCCTAGTAGTTGAGATAATACCTGTACTATTACTAAGCAATAATTTGTAAATTGCCGTAAAATTTTTTACAGTGTACCATCATAGAGATTTCAAGAAAAGCTAATGATAGAGCCAGTAATGCTATTGTTATGAAACTTGAAGACTTTTTGCGTGTAGAATGTTATGCTTAAAGACATAAGCGGGTTTTTCTCAATGAATGCATTTTTTCTTTTTTTTAATGAATATTTAGCCCGTAGATAGAGCCTGTGATGTATCTCGCATATCTCAATAATGGTTCAACGTAGAACGTTGCAAATTGGTATAAGGGTTTCTTATAACATCTAGTTGTGCACCAGGGGCGACTTTCTATAATTTTCCGTTTTAGATGTATTTAAATTTTCCGTTTTGGAGATATTTAGGAGAATTATATTCATAATGACCAAGAATACAAAGGTTTTGGCCTTTAAATGTGATCTACCATCATAGAGATTTCAAAAGAAGTTAATGATAGAACTAGTAATGATATTATTATGAAAGTTGAAGACATTTTTGCGTGTATAAAGTAATATGTAAAGACAAAAGCAGGTTCTTGTCGACAAATGCACGTTATTTAATGAATATTCAGCCCATAGACAGAGCCCGTAATTTCATTGTTGCGAAAGTTGTTGACATTTTAGCGTTTCGAATTTGATTCTTTAAGACAGAAATATGTTCTCATCGACGAATGGATTTTATTTATGAATATTCAGCCCGTAGATAAAGCCTGCAATGATATTGATAAAAGACGAATTGTTTACGAATTACGAAACAAACGAAAACATACTTAGTAAGCGAGCATTATTTATTTTGGCTTAATGCAATTTAATTTATTGTGTGCTCCATTACAAATAAATAGTGTAAAAGAATAAATGTAAACCCATAATTAAACTTTCTATGCTCTATTAGAGTTAACAGTTACTTTTGAAAATGTACTAAATTTGCAAACAACCTCAGTTTCGATTCTCAGTTCTTAAACCCTTTGAGGAACAGAGTTGGTTGATTGGTATGGTTGGGATTTTACGTCGCAATAGTGCTGTGCAATGGGCAATTGGCGACGGTCTGGGTCTTGCCCTTAAAGGTGGTCCGAAGACATGACATAACATCTTTGACCTCCACGGATGGGATTGAAAAGCAGAGTAATTTTACTTATTGAAAGTTAAAAACTACCAGAATTTATGAACGGTGTCAGTAGAGAAATAGTTAATCTTTTTAACGTGAATGAATATGTTCAATATTTAATAAAAAAGCACCACAAAACTGGCGTTGAAAAATTATTACTTACAAGGTGCGTTGCCGCTTTGACTGCAGCACTCGTTCTTACTTTATTCGCCTGATGAAGGGTCGTGTGTTTTTTCAACCCGAAACAATTGTTGCGAGTTTATTGCATTTTATGTTGTTTATTCAAAGTTTGTAAGTAATAATGTTCAACATTTGTTCACGCATATTTTTATCGCCATGCTGTTTGGGAACCCTTGTTATTACCAAAATCAAAACATATATCAATATTGTATAAACTTCATATTTTTATAGGACAAATTATTACAAGATAAAAAGAACGAATTTTTTATATAACATGTTTTTAAATTTTCTGTTGAATCATATAAACGCTACCGAAGACAGCGGGGTCCCGAAATATTTGGCTAAAAGTAACAAAAAAATGCATTGTCACCGTGTTCTGAGCTATTCTAAAATTCCCAAATGTCTAGCTAGTTGGGAAGTAACATGGTTGCTGAATCATATAAACGCTACCGAAGGTAGCGGAAGCTCGAAAACAATTGGTTAAAGGTATTAAAAAACTCATAGTTATCGTGTTATGAGCTGTTATAAAAGTTTCGAATTTCTAGCTAGTCGGAAAATTATACGATTGTTGATTCAAATAAATGCTACCGAAGGCAGCGGGGATCCGGAACAATTGGCTAAAAGTATTTAAAAAAATGCATTGTTATCGTCTTTTGAGCTATTATAAAAGTTTCAAATGGCTAGCTAGTCGAGAAGTTAGTAAAATAAATCTTATATTAAATTATATAAAAGCTACCAAAGGCTGCAGGGTCTTGAAACAGTTGGCTAAAAGTATTTAAAAAATGCATTACCACCATGTTCTGAACAATTCTGAAAGTTTCAAATGTCTAGCTAGGCGGTAAGTTAATTAAATAAATTTTCTGTTGAATCATATAAACGCTGCTGAAGACAGCGGGGACCCGAAACAGTTGGTTAAAAATATTTAAAAAATGCATTGTCACTGTGTTCTGAGCTTTTCTGAAAGTTTCAAATGTCTAGCTAGCCGGGAAATTAGTTAAAATTCGATTGCAAGGTTTGTGCTGGTAACGCTACCAAAGGCAGCGGGGACACGGAGTAGTTGGCTAAAAGTATTAAAAAAATGCATTGTCACCGTGTTCTGAACTATTCTGAAAGTTTCAAATGTCTAGCTGGTCGGAAAGTTAGTTAAATAAATTTTCTGTGAATCACATAAACGCTGCCGAAGGCAGCAGTAACAAAAAACAGTTATCTAAAAGTAAAAGAAAAAAAATACATTGTCACCATGTTCTGAACTATTCTGAAAGTTTCAAATGTCTAGCTAGTCGAGAAGTTAGTTAAATAAATTTTTTGGTGAATCATAAACGCTGCCGAAGGCAGCAGAGACCCGAAACAGTTAGCTAAAATTATTTAAAAAATGCATTGTCACTATGTTCTGAGCTTTTCTGAAAGTTTAAAATGTCTAACTAGTCGGGAAGTTAGTTAAAAATCGATTGCAAGATTAGTACTGGACACACAAACAAACAAAGAAGAATCGAAGTTAATAAAATCATGGTAATATTTTGGGAAAAACCGCATGCATGCTTATATTTTTTTTGTAATTACATTTATATTTTACATCACTCGGGGGCGAAATTTCCAGGGGCGAAATGTCTCGGGGGCGAAATTTCCGGGGTGCGAAATTCCCCGGGGGCGAAAATTCCGGATCCCGATGTATCATCAGCCTGTGATAACCCTATTTCTGTTTTTACTACTGATAAGATTTTAGCCCTCATGCTGTGGCTAAGAGCCCATCTTTGTCGTGCAGATATAGAGTTTGTAAAATGGCTAACACCAGTCAAGGTATTACCAGCATCAGCATTAATCGTCTGTGCTAAAGTCAGGTCCACAAGCGATCTACTTAAGCATGATTTTGTGCGCCTAATACCAAAGGCTCCTTCACGAAATTCCATAACCAGAGTTGAGTTTTCAATTTTCAGCTTGATTAAATTATTTAAATACATAGCAGCCCATTTGGAGTAATTTGGTAGATTGAACGCAAAGAACTAATCACACATCTCGAAGATAGAATCAAGGTAAAGCTCAAAATTACTGCAACGAATACTTCTAGAAAATCGAAGCTAGATGTTGACGAGTTCTGTGTATTGCAAATAATATCGAGCAGTCTTTCCATGGCCACCCTGCAGTGTGACTTCGCGAAACTGTTTGTAATCCTCTAGTATTTTTTGCAGGGAGTCAGTTAAAACAATGCTTTCATTAATTTCACATGAAGTATTTCTTACCGCTTCTAAATCTTCATTTAATGTTTCAAAATCACTTTCAATTTCTGATTAAAAATTTTCAAAATGAAGAACTTGCAAGGCACCAGAAGCCAAAGGATGTAGCGGTTTACACCGATTAAAGTGTTTGCTATCCAAGAAACTATTCATTGATCCTCCCGCTAGTGCCCCAGCTTCTACCAAAATCTCTATTAACCCACTGGAGTCAATATATTGACCTATGGCTTTGAAGTATGCCATTTGCATATGAAATGCGCCTAAATTAATAAATACATTATCGAATTCAGGTTTTTTAGTATTTTGAATTTGCATAGCCAATTTGGCTATTGCTAAATCTTAAGTGACTATAATCGGATCTTGATTACAAATTTTAGCAACTTCTTTAGCAATGTTAAGAGTTTCCTGAACGATTGCTAGTGACGTTGGAGACTCCTTTATAGGTGATAAATATTCGATTGTTTGAGTTTTGCTATGATCAAGGCCTATCATGCAGTTGTAACCTAACCACATGGGGACCGAATCAATACGAGACAAGGACATACTCCAAACCAAATCTTTATTCATCGCAATTTCTCTTTCGGAGTGACATGCGTTGATAGTTTTTTTGATAACTTCAATTGGAAGAAATGTCATACTTGTAAAAGGTGTTTTGACAAAAGGCTTTATTTCCCTTGAAACCGATTCAAAACGCCGCCTCTTACGAGCTACGGGAGAAGACGCAACGAAATAATCATTTAAATCTGAATTCGAAGAATTCGCGATTTCCATGTCATTAGATTCTTCATGATTTTTACTGCAAAACTGATAAATTATACCGACTGTATCATGCAAAGTGTCTTTCCCAGTAGCTGTATCGATGAAACGGTCGAAATTATCAAAAGCAAGGTGCGTGCTCAGCCCATCAATTCTCTTGATGCCAGGTGGTATAACAGATTTTTCTTTTTGTTCCGTATATGTCATTTCAGTTTCTATTTCTTCTGCTAAATTGTATCCTATGGTATGACCATACCTATTCAATATCGTTAGAACTTTTCTTGAACTTGTCATTGACTTCATCGTTAACCCAAGGGTAAGATGTTTCGACGGTTTTACTCTGCCTTTTGACACAATATAGATGAGATCACTGAATACAGATTTAATTTTTACTAAATCGTCATCTGAATTTTTACGACGAGCATCTGGTCCTTGAATTAAGTCGCATACAAACTGAAATAGTTCTTCTGGAATGTTACAATCTCCGCGAATGACATCCTCCGCAGTTAGATCATGACCCGGCAGCTTTGTACTGTCGAGAGATGTTATTGAATTTCTCAGTGCGTAAGCGACGTCCCTAAATCGATTCTTTTTGGTAGATTCTAACATAGCAATTTCACTAGCTAATCGCGAGGTGTCCATATCATATTGATAGATAATTTTCCTTTTTGGAGTTCCCATAGTTCTCTATTGTAAGTCGATCACCAAAAGCAGCTATAATTTTACTTTCCAAATTTTCGACACGGTAATCATGAAAGTCTTCAGCACACACCTGACCTTCACCAAATTCTAAAAACAAGGCTTTATACCGAGATAATAAATCAGTAAGGTACATAACTCTATTTTTCTGGATAATTTCCATGTTTATTACTTCTGAAATAGCACTGAATGCTAACTGGTGCAATTCTCTATTTTTGTGCCAGTATCTAGGTTCTGCACGTTCCTCTTTCTGTCGCTTCCACGACATCTGATAATGTGATAAACAGTTCGAGTGATAAGCAACTGATTGATAGCCTTCTAATTTTGTCAGTAATTCCGAGTCATTAGATTTTTCGGCGATTGCTTTAATTGATTCAACAATTGCCTCTGATTGTGGAAATGTAACATATGTTCGTTTCTTACCAACTTTTTTTTCTACGTGATCACAAAAAAGACAAGCTGACTTTTTGTTTTAGATTGCTGATGAAAGAACTTTCTGCGATGTTTTATCAGATGATATATTATTGGATGATTGAGATCTATGACCCTCTTGAGCAGATGTAGAACTAGGCTGCTCTTTTAATGCAGTCGTACTCAGCTGTTCATCAATAGAAGCTGTAGTTAGTTGATCATAGGATGTTGATGTGCTTGGTTTTTCCTGCAAAGTAAATTTTATGTATTAAAAAATTGGTACTAAATTTTTTTGGTTTATCTAAATGTTTTGCTGCTATGTATACTTACAAGATAACAACTCATAGCAGAAGTGTTTTCTTCATGCAGATCCGAATCAAGGTTTGAAACCTATAAGTTACAAAAAATACTGCGTTAAAACTAAATACTCCATTTTTACTCAACATCATAATAACGACAAAAAAAAAAAAAAAAAAAAAAATCATCTGCATTAATATTACTTATCATACTGTTCTTAACATTATATTTAATATTAGCAGACTGCGCTCGCCTTGACGATCGCTATATTTAAATGAATTTTCAAAAGAATTGGATTAGTATTTATTTTTGTACATCACATTATAAATAAAAACGAAAAAAAAATTTCATTGAAATCGCTCTAAACCTCGCTTTGGGTACCCGCTGCCTACGGTAGCTATTTTTCTGCTCGCACTGCATCGGGTTCGGGTTTCCGCTGTCCGCAGAAAGCTCTTTCCTGGGCATTTCAATATGGATATTTAGTGACGAACAGGTGGATCTGCTGTTACACAAGAGCTACTATTTTAAATATGAATGTATCTCAGCATCTATTAAATATTTTAGTTCTTGAACCATGTATTTTATAGTCCCCGCTATTTATACTATTTTACAATTTGATTTCGACCAATATAACAAAATAAAATAAAAATTAGATTTATTATTATTATTATTTATTTATTTTTTAAGGAATTAAATGCATGAAAAACAAATAAATTTTAATCAGTTTAATCCTATCTACTATATAAGTATATACGACCACTGTTTTCCGATAATTGCTATAAATAAAAAAAATCTGATGTGGGCACCACATGACTTCCTTATACATTTTTAGAAATATACATAATGTTAAAAAACATTGACATTGGACTCGAAAGAGTTGGTTAAAAATATTTTAAAAAATGAATTATCACCGTGTTCTGAGCTTTTCTGAAAGTTAGTTAAAAACTGATTTTCAAGATTTGTACTGGTAACGCTGACGAAGGCAGCAGGGACCCGAAAAAGTTGACTAAAAGTATTAAAAAAATGCATTTTCACCGTGTTCTGAACTATTCTGAATGTTTCAAATGTCTAGCTAGTCGGGAAGTTAGTTAAATAAATTTTCTGTTGAACCATATACACGCTGCCGAAGGCAGCAGTGACCAGAAACAATTGGCTAAAAATATTTAAAAAATGCATTCTCACCGTGTTCTGAGCTTTTCCGGAAGTTTTAAATGTCTAGCTAGTCGGGAAGTTAGTTAAAAATCGATTGCAAGATTTGTACTGGTAACACTGCCGAAGGCAGCAGGGACCCTAAACAGTTGGCGAAAAGTATGTAAAAAATGCATTTTCACCTTGTTCTGATCTATTCTGAAAGTTTCAAATGTCTAGCTTGTCGGGAAGTTAGTTAAAATAATTTTTCTGTTGAATCACATAAACGCTGCTGAAGGCAGCAGGTATCGGAAACAGTTGGCTAAAAATATTTTAAAAACGCTTTGTCAACGTGTTCTGAGCTTTTCTGAAAGTTTCAAATGTCTAGCTACGTGGGAAGTAAGTTAAATTGCAAGATTTGTCCAAATCGTTTTTGAGTTATTACCGTTTTTTGATACATTATGGCCAAACCTATGTATTTTTGGTCATTATGAACCTAATTTTCCTAAATATCTCCAAAACGGAAAATCATACAAAGTCCGAAAAGGGAGGTGCACAACTAGATGTTATAACAAACCTATGTACCAATTCGCAACTTTCTACGTCCAACCGTTTTTGAGTTATGCGACATACACACACACACACAGACACACATACATACAGACGTCACGAAAAATCGTGTAAAGTCGCTTATATCTCTAAAACGAGAGCTCGTGTTAAGACGACACTTGCAGGTGTACAACTAGACATCATGACAGTCAGACGTATAAATTGGCAACATTCAGCGATCATTCGTTTCCGAGCAATGTGAAATACAAAATCCATTTCGCAAATCGGGATTACTATACTTCCTTTGAAACCTTTGGACGGCCCCTGCCTGCCTGGGCTCGGCCAAGCTTAACGGGTTGAATGCCGTCCGCCGGAGCGAATAAATCGCCAGATCTCCGCGTGGAAGCTACTGGGCAGCAATGTGACTAGATCGCCAAAGCTCAGGAATTGCAGGGTATCGACCTCTGTCTTGGAGACACAGCTCGATTTGTACACCACACCCTCCAGGATAGCTACGGTGGAAACACATAGACACGCTCCAGGATGTTAAGGAATTTGGAATAAGTGCACTTACTAGCTGAGAGTCGAAATAACCGGAATTATGCAAAATGAAAACAATTTTGAATTTAGGTAGGGAGGGAGAAAAAAAAAAAAAAAACGCTGGGGAAGCCACTAAAGTTAGTTGTGCACACAATAATTAATGCCAAAAGAGGAGGCCATTTGAACAGGGGAAGGAGACAACACTTAAGAATTGAGAAAGACAAGCTGAACTAGGAAGGAACAATGAGATTATTATAATAATAAAAAAATAAAATAAAATAAAATAAAAATAATTACGTGAAGCCACTGGGGGATGGAAGATAGTTTTGGGCGCATAGCGAAAATTTTGAAGTTTTTGAAGTGGCATGGCCTAAATAATCCTAATTGGGAGGGAAATTACTATGCGCAGGGTGGCCGAATGGAGAAGAGAAAGAGGGACCATCGCAATTTTGATCCACCACGGGGGGATGGTTCCCCGCGTTGGTAGCCCGACGACTGCTAAACGACCCCATCGAGCACTTGACGGTGCAGCACAGATTAACGAGGACCAGACACCGCCACACCCTCGTTACTATACTTCCTTATACTTTGTATAAGGAAGTAATAAAATGAATTAATTAAAAATGAAAAATAAAAAGTTGTTATACTATAAAAATTATACATAAACATAATTGTAATAAATACATTTTTAAATTTAATATTCTTAATTTTTTTCTGCTACATTACCATTTAATTTTCAATAAATAAAAAGAAAAAAGACTCTGTATTTAAATGAATGTATTAAATAAAATAGCATAATAGCCGTTGCTAAGATACGCAGACGATTACAGTAAAAGAATAAATCTATGAAAAATGAATCAAAGAAGCCAATATTTAAAATAGAAAAAACATTAATTTAAAAAATTCAAATTCGAAATTCGTAAAAAATCTCGATAAGGTGCACACCTGCAGGGTCCCCAGGTACCTATATGGCAAATTTGGAAGCTCTGCGATCAGTAGTGCGAGCGCCAGTGTGCTGACAGACATACACACAGGCAGACACACATACAGACAGACACCTGCCCTTATTTATATAAACAATTAAATTATTAGATTTCTTTAATTTAGTAGATGTATTTAAACTAAAAATTATAAACATGTACTTTTAATTATTTTTAGAATAAAAAAAAAAGTAATTAGGTGTTCTTTTAGTAAAAATATAACGTATATTCAATATAAAAATTCGACAGTAGCACTTATTTTTCCGCATTACAGTTAGCCGAATGATTTTAATGTTTATTTGAAACAAGGTTGATAGAGGTCCGATTACCTGATAAATTATACCTGCTTGAAAAATGTACTTCGTTCCCACTTTTTTCAAATATATAAGAATTTTTTTTTCTCACAGAAGACTTTCAAAGCAGGGATATACTATTTCTATAGTAACTATAAACTACATCATTCTTAAGTTTAATTAGAAATATGACTTACGGTTTGAGTTTTGCAAAAATCTTCAAAGTCTTGCTTATCTTTTTGTTTCAAAACAGTTAATTTCTTGAAACACTCCATATGATATCCGAAGTCCACCGTAGATTCCTTAGTTAATAAAATATCATGGTACTTATTTTTTTTTTTACGACGAAACAATAACATTAATAAACACTTTTTAAATGATGTCTTATTAAAATTAAGCACATTATTCTTTTTATTACACAGAAAACACTTCATTTTTTAAAACTGAAACATAACTTTAACAAACGTAATTACATATAACGTTAAATAAATAAGCGTTGTATATTACGAGCTCCAAAATATCACAACAGGTTAGAATGAAAATCAGTGTTGCCAGATGGTGGAAAGCCAATTTCAACAAAACGTTTTAAAATTTCCCGAAAAATCAAGTTTTTTTTTTTTTTTTTTTCCTTCAAAAAAATCCCCAACTCAATTTATGCTGAAAATGTAAAGGAAAAAAAAAAAAAAAAAAAAAGAAAAGGGAAAAAAAAAAAAGAAATTAAAGAATATTTAATTTTAAGCTCACATTTTTTCTTCCAAATAAAGCTATTTTTTGAAAAAAAAAAAAAAAAATCTTCCAACACATTACTTTACTATTTCAGAAATAGAATCCAAATTCAATGCATTATCATCTAATACACATTTTTTTTTTTTCGGTGCGGATTTTAAGTAAAAGTAATTGCCAATTTTAAAGAAAACCCCATATTCCCCCCCCCCCCCCAAAAAAAAAAAAAAAAAAAAAACATTTCCCCAAACTACGCCCCACGAAATCTCTGCCCCCAAACATTTTCCACGAAGCTTCAGAAATCCCCGAAATCGAGAAAAATCCCCAAGTCTGGCAACACTGATGATCAATCGACTCATGCGCAAAAGCTTCAAAAACACGTACAATTGGCTATCGCCATCCTTGTCTGACGAACGATGTAGCGCGCTAATTTTCATTCTAAGCAATCTTTAACAGCTGGCAACCCCTACTTGCGGCCACTTTTACATTGGCAGACGAAGTTTACCATGTGCAGAAAAGAATTAGCTTTAATTTCATGTATAAATGATGAATATACGCTATGAACGTATAAACGCCCCAAAAAACTACCTGTTTGCACCTGGCTGCGAAGAGGTAGCGGCCAAACGCGCAACGGCAACCATTACTTTTCAAGTTCACTATGTATATGTCTGTGATGTGGAGTACAGTTTTTTTCAATAACAAATGAATGTAATTTCTCTCCAAAAAGTCAATTAATATTAATTTAATTAAAAATACTAGCGGCCACATTTTATTAGGCAACCCGGCCAAAACATATTGTCCCTTTTATAATTGAATATAAAAATCTGATTTTGATTACATACTCGATGAATGTAGCAATTTTGCAGCCGGATCTCAGACTAATATTTTTGGTTAACCTGTCTCTTGCTAACACAAATAGATTCGATGGTTTTCCACATGTGAGCATGCAACATACAATTGCCCATGGGAAAAGCATGGATTTTCCAAGTCTAAGCCGCAAATGGACATCGTTTGGCCTTGAGATTTACTTATGGTCATAAGCTATTTTGAATTAAAATTCTATTAAAATAAAAGCATAAAAGAAGCAGACGATTTTAAATATTTTAAAGATGACAACAGCTGTAGTTATAAAAGGGAAAACAATATGGTTAAGCCAGAAAAATAAGTAAATTTGATAAATATTTTAAAACTTTAATATAGGATATCTTTTGAAATATTGGACATTTAAAGTAAATAAAGGTATCATTTTAAATACAAAAGTATTTTGGAAAAGATTAATATATTTTAACGAAGTGATGAGAAGATTTTGAGTATGTTAAAATTTTAATAGTAAATTCAAGTTAATCAAGATGGGAAACATTGAGGATTAAGATAAGAAAATAGCAAGATTTTAAAATAATTTTTTAGCAAGAAATATGAGTAAAAATTTAAAGATAAATACATGTATAAATAACAAACTGAATAAGGAACAGTAAATTGATAAGTTGTTAAAGAAAAGTGAAAGAAAATTAAGAGAAATAATTATTTAAAGTTTCGAAAATCGATCACATAGATTAGCGTTACAAAACAACTAAACACACTTAAAATTTTCCAGACTTTTAAATACGTTTTAAAATATTGAAATTGTTACTTTTTAACTAGATGTAAATTTACCTTACACAACATCCTTTATAATTCTTTGCACAAATATACTTCGAGCAACTCCATGCTAATCATCAGTGCCAAGTGAAATTGGTTCTTTGGAGGTGATTACTTTGTGGTGTTGTGGTAATCACCTCCGAAGAACCAATTTCACTTGGCACTGATAATGAGCACGGAGTTGCTCAAAATATATTTGTGCAAAGAATTATAAAGGATGTTGTGTAAGGTAAATTTACAACTAGTTAAGATTATATATATTTCTTTTTTAAACATTATAAATGTTACTTTTTATTTAGAACATTATATGTATAGATCACGAATTTCTTAAAGAAAACGAAGTGATACAGATTACAATACGCAAGCAAAGTGATGACGTCGCTGACAATCTCTGGATGCAAAAAAAAAAAAAAAAAGAAAAAAAGATTTACTATATTAATTGCCCATTGAATTTTTTGTAAAATATTATTAAAAATTAAGGAAAATTATTTCCCAATCCGTATTTGGGTATCGATATGTATTAGTTATTGTGTGTATGTGTTAGAATGAGTTATTTTGCTGTCAAATTGACAAAATTTTAATTTTAAAATTCAAGACTGTCATCCTTGGCATTTTTTGTATTTGGCAAACAAAAAAATAATACGAAAATATACATGCCTGTCATGTTGCATGACATCGCTTTTCTACATTTTTGGCAAAAACAACATAATATTTTCCCATCTAATCTAAATTAGTTATAAACTCAACGCTTTTCCGTTTCATGCCGTTAGTTTGCTTTTCAGCAGAACTTCAAAATTCCATCTCTGCATCTTCGTTTGTGGACCCCCACTCTTCTCTCGTTATCGTGTGCGGTGACTTAGACGCACTTCATCTGTCGCCCTACTCTTCCATCAGCATTCGTTCCTGATTGGTTGCTCTGAGTGGTGACGTTTGGGGCTCGTGAGCATGCCCTCGGCACGCGGTTTTTACACGACACTTGATGGGCAGACGCCGACGGGATAGCATCTCGCATGCCGGCGCTTCTTGACGTCTGCGCCGCGTGCAGCCCGAGAATATGCCGCATGACGAATGCTTCTATGTTGTGAACCATCGTTTAAATAAATAGATGTAAATTTAAGTTAATAGATCAATAGTTCAAATATATAGTACGCACACTATTCATAAGCGTTTCATCGGCTATAAACTACCATTTATTTCATTGATGCAAAAAGATTGAGCTTTCCGGCGTATCCAATGCACATGTGCCGCAAACCAAGTATCTATGGATCAGATGTCTAAGAGACCTATGCCCTCCTGTCCTCTGTGGAGTCTCAATAAAATAAATGATTTACAGTAGAAGTTTGGTCTATTCCTTTCCTGTTATCCGGCAAGAGTTTTCTTATCCCTTTTCTTTAACGTAATATTGAGCATCATCAAGCGATATGTATATAAGAACCTTGAATACACAAGTAGTGTGGTTTACTCCAACTTCAATTAATGCAATATGAGGTAACTTTAAAATGAACAACATCAAATAAATGCTCAACGAACTTAACATTTCAGATCATCATCTTTCTTGATTGCTAGTTTTGGATCTTTAACTGCAGCTTTATCAAAATTGGCAATTTTGGAGTCAGCTTATGTTTATGATCACAAACAACCGAATAACCACCAAATACCTACTATGTGACCATTTTCTACGGTGTGACAGTTGGTGCCGTCCTTTTTTCGCACGATGTTCGATATTATGTTAAAAAAAAAATAATCATAAAAGTATAAATTCAAAATCAAATTCCATTTGGTGTATATTGAGGGCGTGGTTCATATTTCTGCGGATGTTGGGAGTTACCTTGAATTCTACATCACCTGAATTGATCCTCCTTATTGTCATGACTAAATTCAATCATTTAGGTGCAAAGTTAATTCACTGCTACAACGTCAATATGAAGGAAGAAATTGTCTAGTTACCTAC
>CAWVNO010003034.1:0-51612 GCA_963930645.1 Salticus scenicus
GTCTTAGTGGTGCAAAGTTTCATATAAGTAGGTAGCATGGTGATATAAAAACAAACATTTTCTTCACTCTGCCCCCTCCCCCCCCCTTAGCAAATCGTCCAGATATGTGTACACTCACTGTAATTTTTCATAAGCAGAAAATTGGGTAGTTACAAAGTTTTTTTTTTTTAATCGACGATGCGGTAGTTCAAAGAATAATATTTTTTACTTCTATCTGCGACCCCTTGTTCCCCCCCCCCCAAAAAAAAAGAAAAGAAATGTATAATACACTCATTTTGATCTTCATAAAAAGTAAGTCATAGTTATAGAATATGTCATTAAAATCGGTAAAATGGTGATATAAAAAAATATTTTATTTTCCTCTGTCCCCCCACTCTTTACTCCCCCTCCCCTCAAGTATGTCTGACCTTACTGTGTTTTATTTCACAAATTGTACTTTATTATACAAAGTTTTTGTTTAAATCGATAATAGGGTAGTTTAAAGAAGAATATATTTTATTTCCATCGGTTCCCCCTTGCCCCCCCCCCCAGGTATATAATGCACTCATTGTAATCTTCATAAAAATCAAGTGATAGTTATAAAATGTATCATTAATTCGGTAAAATGGTGATATAAAAAAATCATTTTGTTTTCCTCTGCCCCTCCCCCTCTTTAACCCCTCCCCCACCCCCAAAGTATGCCTGACACTTACTGTAATTTTTTTCACAAATTATACGTGATTATACGGTTTTTTGAATCGATAAAAGGGTAGTTTAAAGAAGAATGAAATCTATTTCCATATCCCCCCTTGCCCCCCCCCCCAGTATATAATGCACTCATTGTGATCTTCATAGAAAGTAAGTGATAATTATAGAATATATCATTAAAGCGGTAAAACGGTGATATAAAAGATAATTTTATTTTCCTCTCCCCCCCCTCTTAACCCCTCCCCCCCCCCGAAGTTTGCCTGACACTTACTGTCATTTTTTTCACAAATTGTATGTGATTATACAAAGTTTCATTAAAATCGGTAAGAATTTTTGTAAAAACAATTATTTTCTTTCGGTCTGTTCCTGCCCCCCTCCCCCTCCCCCCATCTTCCCCGAGGTATATACTAAATGAATGTTGTACCAAATCAATTGAAATTTCTAAATGTCTAATTTGAAAGCCAATTTTTAAATATCATTATTTGATATTTATTATTTTGCGATTTGCGAATTGAAAAAGTGCCCTTTTTTCCGGTGCCCTTTTTCCGGGTGCCCTTTTTTCCGGGTGCCCTTTTTTCCGGGATCCATCTTGTGAGTATGAATAACATATTTAATTTCATTAAGATTTATGCAAAAAGGAATAAGATTTATTCAACCACATTTAAAGGTATTTAAATATGCTATTTCATAGAAATACCTCTCATAGAACACAATACTTTGGAATACTTTTGGGTGTACCTGTATACAAACAAGTGATGGTGTTTATTCCATTTTCAATAAGGAACATCTGATAGTAAACTCGAATAACATATATCAGTTTCAAGAAATTCCATAAATATTTCCTGGAGTAGAGCTCAGGCAGACAAATAGACAAACCGAAGTCATTAATACTTTTCAACTTTATTAAGTGTTAAGTGCAAAAATAATGTATACTTCATCAGGATCATAAGTTGATCTATTGTATATGCAAATATACACTGATGGAGAAAAAAAATCCCAACACCAAGAAAAAATTATTGTACAGTAATGAAATTTCAGAAATACATTTGTCTAGGTAACATATTTAATTGATTAAAGTTTCAAGATCACAGGTAGAGCCATTGGCGAGAAGAGCCATTTCAAATGTGAAATGTTGGTACATTAGTAACCGGTGTAACCGCCAGAATTTTGAATGCAAGCATGCAAACGCGCATGCATTGTGTCGTACAAGTGTCGGATATCAGTTTGTGGGATGGAGTTCCATGCCTGTTGCACTTGGGCGGTCAATGCAGGGACGGTTAATGCTGGTTGTGGATGACGCTGGAGTTGTCGTCCAATGATGTCCCATACGTGCTCGATTGGAGAAAGATCTGGTGATCTAGCAGGCCAAGGCAACATGTCGACACTCTGTAGAGCATGTTGGGTTACAACAGCGGTATGAGGGCGAGCGTTATCCTGTTGGAAAACACCCCCTTGAATGTTGTTCATGAATGGCAGCACAACAGGTTGTATCACTAGACTGACGTATAAATTTGCAGTCAGGGTGCGTGGGATAACCACGAGAGTGCTCCTGCTGTCATACGAAATTGCTCCCCAAACCATAACTCCAGGAGTAGGACCTGTGTGTCTAGGCCGCAGACAGGTCGCTAGCAGGCGTTCACCTGGCCTCCTTCTAACCAACACACGGCTATCACTGCGACCAAGGCAGAACCGGCTTTCATCAGAAAACACAACAGATCTCCACTCCGTCCTCCAATGAGCTCTAGTTTGACACCACTCACGTCGCAAACGGCAGTGGTTTGGAGTCAGTGGAATGCACGCTACAGGGCGTCTAGCTCGGAGCTGTCCTTGAAGTAACCAATTTGTAACAGTTCGTTGTGTCACTGTGGTGCCAACTGCAGCTCGAATTTCAGCTGCAGACGCAGTACGATTAGCCACAGCCATACGCCGAACACGGCGGTCTTCCCTCTCAGTAGTGCCACGTTGTCGCCCGGAACCCGGTCTTCTTGAGGCAGTACCTTCCCTTGACCACTGCTGCCAACACTCATGCACAGTGGATACATTCCTGGGTAACCGGTAAAAATGGTAACGGAAAAAATGGTAACGGAAAAAATGGTACCGGAAAAAATGGTAAACGGAAAAAATGGTAACGGAAAAAAATGGTAAAGGAAAAAATGGTAAACGGAAAAAATGGTAAACAGAAAAAATGGTAACGGAAAAAATGGAAACGGAAAAAATGGTAATGAGGAAATTAGTAAAATCAAATTGCAATAATATCATTATCATATCATGATGAAAGCGATTTTACTATTGGGTGGCTCAAAACTGAAGTGGTCAGAAGAGTTTTGGATCGCTATAAGTATTCAATGGTAGGAGTGAAGTTTTTGAAGTTAGAATGTCAAGGTCATTTTTTAACTTGTATTATTGAAGCGAGAATGCTAATCATTCCGGAGCATTCTATTTCGGCCTCTCCTCTCTCTCCCTGAGGGAAGGACAAGTTTGGTCGTGATTATACGGATCCGATTATATCCACTGGAATCGGTCAATTCGTTAACAGTTTTCAAGGTGCTTGTTTGCTTTTGTTAAAAAAAAAAAAAAAAAAAATAAGGTGATTTTCTTTTTTAAAAACTGACTGAGATGATTAGCATTTTTTAATTCATTTAATAAAAAGATAATATAGGAAATATTATTATTTTTTTAAATGTGTTTTAAAACATTACATTACTTATATGATTAACATTTACAAGTCTGATTAAAAAAAAGAAAAAGAAAAATGTATTTTTAGTTCTTGCTGAAATTAGACATATTGACATTACATAAATTTGTTTAAGTCGATTATAGATCTATTCATCCATTCTAGCTATATGAATACCTAGAGATATGAAAATAAGTTGTGTACAAAAACTGAGAATGAAACTACTGTCACAATAATGTTGTAAGGGGATCCCTGAAAAAAAGGGCACCGGAAAAAAAGTGCACTTTTCCAATTCGCAAAACAATATGAAATAAAAAAAATTAAAGAATAATTTTCAGATTACATTTCTAGAAATTTCAATTGATTCGGTACAACATTCAATTAGTGTATACCTGGAGGAAGGGGGGGGGGGACTAGGAGCAGATCGAAGCAAAGCAATTGTTTTTATATCACATTCCTACCGATTTTAATGAAACTTTGTATGATCGCATACAATTTGTGAAACAATTACTGTACGTGTCAGACATACTTTGGGGGGGGGTTAAAGAGAGGGGGATAGAGGAAAATAAAATGATATTTTATATCACCATTTTACCGATTTTAATGATATATTCTATAACGATCACTTCATTAAATTGGCAATAAGATGGTATGAAAATATATTCTTTCCATATGGGCCCCTAGCTCTCACCAGGTAGTGTACCCCCCTCTTCAATTGTTGATAAACAATAAGAGATATTTATGCAAAATTTCCTATAAATTTAAAGCAAAGTGATTTAAAAACAATATTTTTTTCCCTCAGTCCTCCCCTCCTCCTAGATATATGTAACACTCTTTGAAAGTTTTCATTAAATGTAGGTGATAGTTTTTGAAATTTTAATTAAAATTGGTAATATTGTGGTATTTATGCAATTATTTTTCTCCTTTGCCCCTTATCCCATTGCACCCAAGATATATATTACAATCAGCGTAATTTTTTCTAAATATTCAATGATATTTATAATAAATTTTATTAAAATGCAAAATATAGTGATACAAACATTCATTTTCTTTCCTTCTCTGCCTCCCCCCCCCCCCACACACACATGTAACCTTACTGTAATTTTTCATTAATAGTAACATTAAGTGATATTTACAGAAAATGTGAATAAAAAAATCGATATCAAGTTTTGTTTCAAAAGATTATTTTATTTTTCATCTGCCCCCCTACCCCTACTCTCCCTTATCAACTATAGGTAACTTTCACTATAATTTGAATAAAATGTAAGTGATAGTACAAAGTTTCATGTAAATAAGTAGCATGGTGATATAAAAATAACCATTTTCTTCACTCTGCCCCCGCCCCCCTGGATTTTCTTATATATGGATTAATAATTTTCTTAAATATGGATTTTCTTATTTAATCTTAATTACATTTGGAGCGAATTACTCTAAAAATAAACCAGTGCGAAAAAAAACCGCGGATCCTAATAGTACTACGGACCATAATTAGGATATTAGCAATTATGTGCTAGACGGGAGGTCCCGAGTTCAAACCCAAGTCACACTTCTCGATCTAACCCAGCCATTCAGAATTTTTCGTGATTTTCTCCGAAACTAGCGTGAATATAATTTTTTTTCTTTATTTAATCTTAATTACATTTGGAGCGAATTACTCTAAAAATAAACCAGTGCAAAAAAGAAAAAAAAAAAAGCCACGGATACTAATATTACTACGGAACATAATTAGGATATAGGCAACTATGTGCTAGACGGGAGGTCCCGAGTTCAAACCCAAGTCACACTTCTACATCTAACCCAGCCATTCAGATTTTTTCGTGGTTTTTTCCGAAACTAGTGTGAATATGATTTTTTTTAAAATTTAATTTTAATTACATTTGGAGCGAATTACTCTAAAAATAAACCACTGCGAAAAAAGCGACGGATACGAATAGTACTACTGAATATTAAGATGTTGGCAACAATGTGACAGACGGGAGGTCCAAACCCAAGTTACGATAACAAACACACATACAGACCAACCGCTAATGACCTGTTTTTAGAATTTGGAGGGACCTCAATTTTTTTTAATATCACAAAAACTCTCAATTTCCAAAATTTGATCCTAAAACAATACTCTTCTCTACCATATTTCGGTAAGGGAAATTGAAAAGAAAAAAAAAAAAAATCTGTTCTTCTACAAATACTAGCTCAATTAAACAGAAAAAAATTAAAGCAAAATTCAGAAAAAAAAAAAAAAAAAAAAAAAAAAAAACATATGGGAGGAGGGCAAAGCACCAGAAAGAAATCGTGCCACGGGCGTCAGTTATGCTCGCTACGCCACTGACTTGTGTAACTGTCACAGTTACACAGCAAATAAAATGCAGATATATATATATATATATATATATATATATTTAAAGCCCAAATTCTAAAGATATATGCTTTTTGTTAAACATAAACTATATATACATATTAGCCGTGAATTGCATGCGCTTGGGAACCATTGTTATCCGTTAGACCCATATGCCAATCAACAAGTTTGTTATAAGGGGCATGAAAACAGGACAAAATACCTAATATAAGAATGAACTATTCAAAGATGAAAGAATTTTCATTTAGAAAAAGAAGGGCATAGCAATTTAAAAGACGTATTCCAATGACGGACCAGGTGCTCATATTTTTAAAGACATCTGTAACATAGACCTTTTTTATGGTAAATATTGAAAAAAAAAGAAAAAATCGAAATACACTCGTCATAATATTTTGTACAAAAGAAACTCAATATCTTTTGTATTTAAAATATAATAAATCTAAAAATGTTCTATCATTTATAAAAGATTTGCCAATGTGCAAATCCATTATAATAATAATCGATATAATTTCTGATAAAAAGAGAAACATTCATAAAAATATTTTATTATAATTATTATTTATTAATATATTACAGATTTTGTGTTTAGAATTAACATGGATTACACAATATAAAAGCCAATCTAATATGGATTTTTATTAATTTTCGTTTATTAGTGCGTATGAAACAAATTTTTAACTTTTATGGGTTTTGAAATTTTTGCTGTCTTTGAATTTCGTGCTAAATAATTTGTTTGTACATTAATTTCTCATTTTGAATCTTTTATTTGCCTCATAATGTAACAGGAACTCCAATATCTGTTTTTTTTTTTTTTTTTTTTTTTTTTTTTTTTTTTAAGGTATAAATATTATTTTTAATAATAACCATTCATTTCGCATGCATGTTGCAATTTTTAGGATTACTGAATGTTAAGTAGTTTTACCCCTGACGAAAGGATATTAAACATGGAATTAATGATACAAATTTCGGATCATCATTACAGATATTTTTTAGATGCTCATTTTCGGTGACAGTGTACCATGGATTCAAAGTAAACAAGTTTCAGAATACTAATTTTACACTTACCATTTTTTCCGTTTACCATTTTTTCCGTTACCATTTTTTCCATTACCATTCTTTCCGTTTACCATTTTTTCCGGTACCATTTTTTCCGTTACCATTTTTACCGTTACCATTTTTTCCGGGATTCACATTCCTGCCAAGTCTTTTTGCAATATCGCGGAGAGAAAACCCACCTTCTCGTAGCCCTACTACACGACCTCGTTCAAACTCAGTGAGCTGTTGATAATGGCTTCTGCGTCTTCTTAGAGGCATCCTTGACTAACATTAACACACTACGTCAAATCTCAACTGTAAATAACGATCACGAACCTTACAGCGCTTATTTAAAGCAAACCTCATTTGCATGTTCATAGTGTCGCTACTTGCGCCACACTTATGCGCGTAGCTCGAAATTTGAATCAACGTCATCTTTCAGATGTATAAACACGCCTACCAAATTTCGTTTATCTAGCACAGCTCCTTCCTAGTGTTGGGATTTTTTTTTCCATCAGTGTAGATAAATTAACTCGTCATTATTTAGTAAAAGAAAAACTATGAAACCTGAGAATGAAATCTAACTCAAAATAATATTTAAATGCAAACGTAAATTTTAATAACTGGACGTCCGAAATTCTTTTGTAATCAAAGTGATATATACATATCGAAAAAAAAAAGAGGGGGCACTTACGAATTATGAAACATGCATAAAAAGACAAAAAGATTATATTACTGGCAGAAACCAAGAATTTCAGTTTCCTTTCACTCACCTGTGAATTGTGATATTTTTTTTTTTTTTTTTTAATAAGAAGTGTGTGTGTGAAAGATGGGGCTGTCAGAGGGGTATTTGCTATACAATATGATAAAACTTTAATTATTTTTATTATAGTCAGAAAGTCTTCTTCTTCTTCTTTTTTTTTTTATCTTTTGTGACCAAATAAAAAAAGTAAGATATTTATATCCTTCCTAATGTCTTTTTTATTGTTAAAGATTTAACTGCATGATTGTTTTAAAGAACTACCTACAATTATTTCTAGAGTAGAGTAGAACGTAAAGTTTGAAAATTAGATACGGCACAGAGTGGTCAAATTTTATTTAGAAGTAGCTGGAGATCAGGGAGGAATATTATTATTACCCCCCCCTCCCCTTAAGGAAAAAAAAAAAACTTTAAAACACATCCATCTTTAACGAATGTGTGTTTGTATGTAAATATCGGACTGAGTTACCAACAGTTTCTTAATGTTAAAAATTTAAAAAAGTATTTTAATTTACACATACTTCCTTATTAAACGCCCCACCAGCGGCCAAGCGATTCTGCGATTAAAATGCGATAGACGGAAAGTGTCGGGTTCGCTCGTCGACCTAGCTGCTCGAAGGTCTCCGCGGTATTCTCGAAAACTCGCGTAAATACAAGCTATGACCGTAATAAAGACCAACATGGAGGGCTCATCACCTCGTGAAATCAATCGGCCTTAATCTTCACCCCAGCAGGACCACCATCTTATTAAACAGTGTCCGAAAGGTTTTGCATGTAAAACTGGTAGACGGGAAGTGCCGGGCTAGATACCAGGTCGCGCTCGTCGATTTAATTCCTGGAATTTTTCCGTGGTTTTCGCCGAAACTCGCGTAAACACGGGCTAGGACCCCTCAGAAAGACCCTGAAGAGGGCACATCACCCAGACCTAGGACCCTCGTATAGTTAATCAACCTAAATCTTCACACCAGCATCACCAACCTCCACTTTATTAACAGTGGCCGAGCGGTTCTGCGCTCAAATCTGGTAGACGGGAAGTGCCAGGTTTGAATCCAGGTTATGCCTGTCGAAGTCATTCGTATTTTTTGTGTTTTTTCTCCGAAAATTCCGTAAATATGGGCTAGGAAACCCTTCGAAAAACCCTCACGATGTCCCAAGTGTAGCTATTTGGCTTTAATTCAAGCACCAACACTTTATTAAAAACTTATGTGTGATGTACGAATTAAGGCCGACTGTCTATACTCTTCTCATACTAAGCTAGGCCATGTCTGAAAACGAAGGTGATCTGGATTCGCATTTGGCCCTTCCCCTTGTCCTAAAACATGCATATATATATATTATATATATATATATATTATTGTAAATATTAGTGGAAGGATATTCAGGAAAAATTATCGTTCAATGGTAATTCGCAATAAATCTGGTAAGATTACGGCAGAAATTTGGTTTTCTTGAAAATCGCTGTAATGATTTATATACATGTGTAAATATAGTGTTAGAGTTTTTTTTTTTAGATGAAAAAAAAATCGGATTATTAGATATGTAATAGATTTAAATATTAGCAGTCGCTGGTGTCCCGTGCTTTTTCTGGAACAAAACCTAGCAGAAACCCTGTTTTCTAGGAAATTGCTAGATTTAGGGATTTGAGATGATAATTCGTTTTGAATTTGTTTTATCTCCAAGAAAATTAGATTTCACTGGTAGCCCGCACTCCATCCGAGGCAAAAAAAAAAAAAAAAAAAAAAAAATCACATGGCCTTTATTATCACATTTTCGAAAACGAATCCCTATATTACGCTACGAATAATTTTTACACCGGAACTAACTAAACAGTCAATCAGGTACTGAATATAAAAAGAGAAAAACCTGGTACAGGTTATTAAAATGCTGTACATTAAGGTTTAATTAAAACAGCTAAATATTTGGCTAAAAATATTACGCTAAATATTACGCTAAATATTTGGTTAGTTAATAAATAATAATATCAATAATAATAAAGCTGCTGATTTCACAAGTAATTGTCATTATATTATTCTAATAATTTATATCTTTTATCATAAGATTCCTATGAAAAAAAAAAAAAAAAAAAAAAAAATCGTCATCTAAAAGAGATAATTAAAGTTAAAAAAAAAAAAAAAAAAAAAAAAAAAAAAAAAGAAAGATTATTATGCGAAATTCTGTTCAGACGAACAATATTTAAACTGATTTTACAAATTATCACCATCACTTCTTACTTTTCATGAAAATCGCAATGAGCGGATTTTTTTTTTTAAATTAAGTTTTAATTATTAAAATATAATGAGAAAAGTTGTCTTTAATATTAGGGAATACCGTATTTCAAACGGAAAAACTAAAAGCAGCAGTGTGTTTCAGCTTTTTAGAAGGTAAATATGTATAATTTTCATTTTTTATGACTATAACATTTAATCTCTTTTCAGTATATAAAAAAAAATATTTATAATAATAAAGCATCAATTAACCTTTCATATATATTGTGAAAAAATAATTAGAAGCTTTGTGAGAGAAAATTAAATCAGTCCAATAGAAGAGGTATATCCTATATCAGTAAAAAATATTTCATTTTATTTTTATTTGTCTTAATCTTTTAAATATTACCTTTTTCTATGCATTTAAACATATTTGTGCCGAGTTTTCATAGAATAAAAAGACACACTCTCTTTTTGACCACCTGCAGAAAACGCAAAGGCGCTTTCTATGTTATGTTCAGTATAAAATAAAATTCTTTTCAAAATACCGATCATGAACTTTAATGCATCAGAATTTTTTTTTGCAAGTCCCTCTACACACATTAGTTGCGAAAATTATACAATTTTCAACAGAGAATATCGATATGCCATAGAAAACTTGAATTAGGTATACCCTTCAATGAATATTATCGGGGAAAAAAATCTTGATCACAAGACGTTAACAGACAAACAGAAAGACAAAACGAAGCCAACTCATTATTAGATATTCTTATAAGCGTTAAAACGCATTTTTTTTTTTTTTTTTTTTTTTTTTTTTTTTAATGGATTTTTTCTGGGGACTTTTTTTCCTGAGGACTTTTTTTCCTGGGGACTTTTTTTCCGGGGACTTTTTTTCTGCCATTCGCAAAAGAATGCAAAATTTATTGGTGGTAAGACTAATATTATCCCATATTTTAAACTGTGATACAATCTAATACAACATTATCAATGTTTATAAATATTAATATTTAATATCAAACTGTATTTTTGAAATGTATGGTACTTCTCTACAAAGTTTACATTCTTCATCATTAGCAACTGGTTTTCGACGCATTTTAGTGAACCCTAGTAACAGTACTATAATGGCATTAGTACGATCCCGTCAAAATCAGGGAAATATACATAAAGCTTTTAAGCTCTGTTGGTGTTGGGACGTGTTCTAGGGGGATATTTCTCCTCTTAGGATACACCCCACAACCTCGCTCGCAGCCTAACCCCATGTTATTCTAAGGAGATTTTTTTTCTTTTCCTCTAATCACACAGAATCACTCATCAGTTAATGTGTCTTTCAAAATTTCATTTACAAAAAAAAAAAAAAAAAATCATAACTGTTGAATTAATATCAGTTTGTCTATATTGTATATATATATATATATATATATATATCAGTGGCGTATTCTCTGGGTATGCTAGGCATGCGCCGCATACCCGCTAAAAACTGTTTAAAGTTCAAACATATTTTGATTAAATAAAGAAAGACATAATAATAATTTAACAGCTGATTTTATTAATCACTCGCTACCATCCATCCATTAGCCGTCACTTAATTTTCGAAAACTGTTATGAAAGAAAATGTCTTCTATTACATAAGATAATTCTTGGAAAACATCGTTTTCTGACCGGTTACTCCGTAAGGCATGCTACTTTTCTAAAGCATACCCTTGGATAGGGAATTTTTGTTGTGGGAGGAAATATTCATTGCGCTAACTTTCCCGCACAAGGGGATTTCCGCTCTTTAAAGGTTCCGAGTCATGCTATTCATCCACCGCATGTCCTGGAGTTTTCCCGTACTGCTAAAGTATTAGGGATTTTCATTTTCTTATCTTTCGTCGAAGTGTTCGCATAGTCAGTGAGAACTATATTTTGTCCGTCTACTCAAAGAGAAGAATGACTGAATAGATTGACGATGCTGTCAGTTCAAAAATATTATTGATAAAGTAAAATTTAATGCTTTATTTTACAATGATGTAATAAAAAATCTTTTAGCAAAGAAAAAAAAACTGAATTTATTTATAAATGATCACTCAACTATAAAATCAAATTTGCATAAATTTCTGAAAAAATATCTCTGTTTCTTTATGCGACAGAAAAATTACTGCGTTTTTTTTTTTTTTTTTTTTTAACCTAAATAACTCATACCAAACGAAAACATCCGAAAGAAATAAAATTATGATCAAAATTTTACTTATGTTGTCTCTCTACATGAGTAAAGAGAATTAATTGCCTCTCTTAAAGATAATTGTCTGTCTCTCATTGTGTGTCTGCGTGCACTCTGGACAGTTTCACAAATAAAAATTTAGATACCATTATTTTAATATAGTATTTTTTTAAACAGGTAAAATGAATATCAACGATTCATCAAGTGAAAAATTGCAATATAAAAATAGTGGTATCAAAATTTCCTTTTGTAAAAGAACTTGGCTCTGAAGCTAAGGCCTTTGATTACAGAGCTACAAAATGTGACAGAGGTATAGCTTGGATATTGCAAATGCGCACCTCATCGAGATTTTTTTATTTTATTTTTTAATTTTGGATCAGAATATCTGAATCCTCACCCCCCCTCCCTCATCCCCTCAAAATTTTCCCTTTCCTAAATTTTATACAAATTGCCTGGTTTTTATTTTTAATCGTCTCCATTCCTTAGCAATGGTTACTAGCTTATTACAATTACTACATAGCAACGCTTTCTCTATCTGATGATGCCTTTTAAAAAGCGAAGCTATCGACAGATTTTTATTTTAATTGAACAAAATGAGATATTTTATTTCAATAGTTGCCTCTTCAAAACGATTTTTTATTTGGAAAATTAAAAATTTCTTTGAAAGGGAAAAATGTTTATAATTTTTAATTTTTTTTTCTTTTCTTTTGGTATCAAATGTCAATATAATAAAAATAATTAAACTTATTACATTTTTAACTTTATTAAAATGTTCAACAATTAAGTTCATGTATAAGAACTATTTGTGCTCAGAGTTAAAGCGCTATCACAAGCAGTAGGGACCCGGATCCGACATTGTAAGGAAGTCACTGCCATATTTTGCGTGACTTTAATGAATTTATATATATATATGTATAAAGTGATGTATAAGAAATTAGTGATTCAATTTCTTTGAAAACTCACTTTTATGTAGTAACCAGTGAAGCATGCAAAGCCTACTAGTTCTTCAATAAATTATTAAAATAAGTTGCGTTTAATTAAATGCTGTCAAGATAAATTCGATAAAATACGTGTGTAAAATTATATTTATGGTTTGAAGAAATTGGAAATTTACGTACTTAAATTATAAGAAATTATAACGAATTCAGAAGTAGTGCTCTTTCCACAGTTGGCTTCAGAGCATGCCCAGTTTCAAATATCACGCTACGCCACTGATATATATATATGCATCTTTCGGTATTTAGAAACATCATCATTAACCATTTATTTTGAATTAATAATTTGTGCTCTCCGAAGTTTAAAAACAAGAATATTAATAAACCGATCATAAGTACCAAAAAAAAAAAAAAAAAAAAAAAAAAAAAAAAAAGAGTGTACACTTTAGTGTATCTTAACAAAAAAATTATAAAATAATAAAATACAATAAAAAATGTAGCGGTTCGGTTGGCAGATGGATGATTACGGAGGATGTTTGGCTGGATAGTTTTGTGGGATTGTGAAATTAAATAATAATAATAATAAAAAGCAGAAGGCTTGAATTCCTACGCTAACATTTTTTTGTTTATGTTTGAGAGAAAATTTAAAGATAATAAGTTTTATAGATATACTGATGACGTAATAGCAATAAACTGTGAAAATTTTGCGAAATATGCAGCTGAAATCTATCCCTCCGACCGTACTGACTCTGAAGATAAAATTTCTTTCCTAGGTTTAAAAAAAAAAAAAAAAAAAATAGGTAAAAGCTGGTTTATCGGAATTTATAGTAAAAGGCAGGATTTTAACTTTAAAGTTTGTAATTTAACGAATTGGTTCGACTATATCAGTCATAGAGTTTTAAAAAATATTATGTTTACCCAAATAAACAGAATTAATATGATTTGCAATAACCATTTAGAACTGAATTTGGCTCTGGAAAATCTCAAAAACATATTAACTGTCAACCGCTATCCTGTTTTCCTACTAAATAAACATTTCAGTCTTCTTGATTACAATCTAGCCTAAGATTTTTTTGATCCATTTCGGGCGACATTTAAGATCTAGTAAGTTGTCTTACCAGCCGAAGCGGGCCCTATATTTTTGATGGGAGGGGAAGGGTTCAATATTTCTCAACCTGCTGACTAGTTAAGTTTGTCCTTGTATTTATTTATATTCTTGTATTTTTATATTGATGTATTTACTTTTGTACTTTATTTATGAATTTAATTGCTTTGTATTAATTCAATTCGTTTACTGTATGATCTTGCTTCCATCTGTGAGAAGCCATGGGCTAGAAACATGTTTTTTGGCTAAATAGCCAACGTTCCGTCAGAAATCTCATATTTCATTTCCTACATGAAGAGGAAGGGGGGGGGGGGTTCGCCTAAAGAAGGCCCTCGTGTGTTCTGGGATTAATTTTCATTTATCTTCGGTTAGTTTGCTTATTTATTATAGTTTTATATTTCCTTTTACTGCATTTGCGCGTGGGTTTATAAATACCCTGTTCCAGTTTTGTGTATAAAAATTCAAGTTTTATTTCATATAATTTATAAGATTTATCTTTTATATATATACAGCCTAACCTCATGTTATTCTAAGGGGAATTTTTTTCTTTTAATTTAATCAGAATTACTCATCAGGTGTCTTTTAAAATTCCATTTACACATTGGTAAAAATCATAATTGTTGAATTAATATCTGTTTATATATGTATTGTATATATAAACCTTGCTGCTTTGATTGCAGCACTCGTGCCTACTTTGTTCACCTGATGAAGAGTCGTGTATTCTTTCGACAATTGTTGCGAGTATTTTAGGTGTTTGTTCACAGTTTTGCCTTTATCACATTTATATACACACACACACACATATATACTTATACATAGATATATATATTAGGTTTGTATGGGATATTTTTCGTGGGGAGTCTTTATAAGAGTTCCTAGAACTTTATGCTAATTTCGGAGATAATACTCCGAACAGCTCGGTCAGTGAATGGAATCTATGTTCGAACCAGACACCAAACATCTGCCATAAATGAGAGCAGAACCTCTTAGCCACTAAATGTGGATATCAGCTTTTTTATTAAGACTTTTAGTTCATATATATATTTAATTTTTTATTTGAAATAAGCACAACTAATCCAGATCGTTTATTGAAGAAACAACTACTGAGACATACTCTAGCAAATCATGCAAAATATTATATATTACTATGCTAGTCATTCAGACATTTTTCACGTAGTTTTAAAGCCTATTGTTTCATTAATAGAAAGTAATCTCCATGCTACTTGTCTAATTTTAAAAATCATCTTAGTTTATTTTCTTCTTTCGGTAACTTACCCTTGATAAAGATGTTACACAGGTAAAGTATTTCAAAATTATTCTCCTGTAATCTAATTTACATTTGATTAATCTTTATTTTATATGTTATTTCTGAATTTTATATTTAGTTGTTTCCTTCAGCTGAGTGAATGCTGAGCTCTGGAAGGAGGAGCTGCCTGAGAGGAAACGACTCTTGTATCCCCTCCCCCTTTCCTGCTTTCCTTCCGAACGGGTACATCCTACGCGCGCCGTACAAAGTAGCACACAGTGCAAATCAACCAGCACGCCCCACACAAATCCATATGCCACACGCGATTGCTCTACGCGTACGCATGAAAGGACCCCGTGCAGAGCCGACACCAACTCTAGTAGAACTGCTAAACAGTAGCCTTATCCGAGGAGCTCCTACGAGTGTTGGCGGAACGGAAGCCTATTGTATGAGGTGGGAAAAACTCTTGAAAAAATACACGGTGTTTAAATTCTTTGGCATTGACACCTGTCGGCTGAAAGACAAAAAAAAAAAAGAAAAGGAAATATAACAACAACAACAATAATGATGATAATAATAAGAATAATAACAACCAAAAGAAAAAGCAGAGGCCGCCACCGTTTAAGAGGGGTGCAGCGGGCTAAACCAATTTGTCGGGCGTCCAGCTTTACCTAAAACCTCGAACATTTCACAGGAAGAAATGGAAATATCATATGAAGAAATGCAAGATTAAATTTAAAAAGGTAATGAAACTCGAAGAATGAAAGCATACATTACACTATATGTCAGGGACAGTAATTGAATAATGCATGAAAAAAAAAAAAAAAAAGTTATACATATACATACATACACATACACACACACACATATATATAATTTATCGTCACTATGATCTATCACCAGGAAGTAAGAAGAATTAATCAACAAAGAACCACATATGGATATGAATCCCTACACAAAGTAAAATATTTTAAAAAGTTAATATGAATCGTTTATGAAACATTGTGGATAAGGTCATATATAGTAAATATGGTCAAGGAATGACAGATGTATATATATATATATATACATAATTGCTAGAAGAACAAGAAGGAGTGCGGAGGCCAACACGGTTTAAGATCGGTGGAACGTGTTAAAAGTTTTTCGGGTGTTCACCAAACCTTCTGCAAGACCATATGGGAACAAAGTAGAAAGTTAAAATGAAGATAATAACTATTGCATAAAGAAAATATTAATCGCGAAAAATTATATCAAATGAGAAAACTGTGAATGAATTAATCAATCAACAAAGCATTTTTAGTTTATAATTGGTACTTGGTTTGAAATGAGATTCGAGACAATTTAAAAGTTGAGTGACTTTAAAGATATAAACAACTGTGTTAGGCAACATTTCATTTTCTTATTACAGTGAAACCTCTCAAGTTGGACACCCCTCTAAGTTGGACGCTTTTTCTCGGAACGGAATGTATCCATTAACATTATGACTAACCCCTATAAGTTGGACACCTCTCTAAGTTGGACACTTTTTCTTGGAACCGTAGGTGTCCAACTTAGAGAGGTTTTACTGTATTTAACCCGTTAGTAGTCGCTAGTTGGTCGATTCGCCGCCCATCCCTTCAGTTTTTATTCAACAGCCACCAAAAATTTTTAGATGTGGCATTGATATACATAAAAGGCAAATCGACTCCAATAATCGTCGATTATGTATATCAAATGCCACTTCTAAAAATTTTTGGTCATATATAAATTGAAGAATTTAATCCTTTATAAAATTGAGCAACTAATAGATACATGATAAGACCAACAACACACACTTAAAAGTGATTTTAATTCAATTTAAATGGTATCACATTATATATATACAGTGAAACCTCTCAAGTTGGACACCCCTATAAGCTGGACACCCCTCTAAGTTGGACGCTTTTTCTCGGAACGGAATGTATCCATTAACTTTATGTCTAACCCCTAGTTGGACACCTCTCTGTTGGACACTTTTTCTTGGAACCGTAGGTGTCCAACTTAGAGAGGTTTTACTGTATATGTATACACACACACACAATGGGAATTTACGAAAAATTGCCAAATTATGAATAAATGTAAAAAGATGAAAAAAGGCCAAAGTTAATGAACTGATACAAAAAAAAAAAAAAAAAAAAAAAAAAAAATAGAGGAAGTCAAATGAATGCAAGTATGCCGAATTTTAAATGTCATCAGCAGCATTGGGCGATTAGTATATGCAAATTGTGATTTGCTGTAAAGTTAAACCAAAAAGCTTTCATAATTGACGGGTTTCATGCGTTTCATATAAACCTTTACCTTTTCTACGCCACTATCTTCAAAATATAATTTTTGTCATCGTTTTTATGCGGTTGTTTAAAGCAGAAATATTTGAAGAAAATAATCCAGAAATAATGAAGTAAAATAATTTAGTATATTTTAAGAGGCCTCTCCACTTATCGTCCCCAGAAGCTAGAGCCAATGTTATTCTATGGAGAATTTCGCCCCATTATAACTTACTAAGTAATATATATTTTTAAATTCCTTTTTCACATTCAGAAACTTCACAACTACTAAACAATTTATCGCTTTCTAAAAATTATTATTATTTTTTTAATATTTAACATTTTATTTTGAGGTTGTAAAATGCGAATTTTCACAACGTGAATTTTTTTCATTTTTGAGCTTATAAATGAAATCTTAAAAATAAAAAATAAATCAATTTTTAGAAAGTGATAAATTGTTTAATAGTCGTGAATTTTCGGCAGGTGAAAACGGAATTTAAAAATATGTATTAGTTAATGAATTACAATGGGGCAAAATTTCCTATAGAATAGCACATATTCCTCACAAGACGAAATTCTTTTTTCTTTCTGTCTTCTTCTTCTTCTTTTTTCTTTCTTTTTTTTTTTAAGCAAGTAATATTTTTGAAATGTAAACCTACAATTTCCAAAAAACTGTTCTTTTTTCGTTTATTATATTTTAATTATAGATACAAGGAATATAGGAAAAAATACTGCACTAATTTATTGTTTTTTCAATAAATTAATAATAATTTAATAACTTTGAATTAGTATTAAGTAACAAACAGACCTTGCCTGCTTTGCTGGTCACTACATTTATATATATATCAATTATTTAAATTACTGTTTATACATATATATGTATATCATTATAAATAAAAACTAGTTTGTCTAGCCTTCGCTCTGTTATTGATAAACTTATAAGCAAAATAAATTTATAAATATATGGTTATTAATTATAAAAAAATGTACCTAAATTTTTAATTGTTATAAGTTTTAATTCAATTAAAAATTTTATACATTAACCCTTTCTACTATATTACCATTTACATAGCTGTCAAAATTTCTAATTTTTAAATCTGAGTTATTCCAAGTAAAAAAGGAATCTGCCACCTATATTTTCATCGAATAAATTTGAAAGCATTTATAAAAATTTTCCGATATGAAGTCTCCGCTTAAAAAACGGGAGACTTGGAGTCTAGGCATTTGATTCATGTAAGTAAAATAAATTATAAGCATTTCTCTTTCAAAGGAATTTTTATGTTTCCACAAAAACAATTGTTTAAAAAAAGCAACGATAGAAAAAAAAATATTCCATTTTAATTCATTTTCAAAAATCTAACAATTGCTTATCATAACAATAACATATCATCAGACTGAGGAAAAATTTCCTATTTGAACTGTACTGGTTTCGAAAAATGCGAAACTGTACTTCCGTAATAAAATCACGATCACATATAAACTAAATTTAATCACATGACTTAATATGAATGAATGAAATATTAAAGAAGATTATTTAAAAAAAAAAAATTAAAATAAATTCTTAGATCCGAAATATGTTAGAGGCATTGTAAAGATATTAATCCTGTCTACTTCAATTATAGCATAAACAAATAAGAAACATTAAATATGTTGGAAAACAAAAGAAAATTTATGTTCTTAAAACAAATTTTACAAATGTTGTAATTGTAAATTGTGTGTAATTGTTCAATTGTAAAGTTAGTTTTAATGGCAGAATTTTTTAAAAGTTTTCTGAATATTCATTATTCCTGTATGTATGAGCTTTGTAATTATTTAGAAAATATTCTGTGGGAAACCTAATTATTATTATTATTATTATTATTATTTTGGTGTGTGTAGGGGTGGGGGAAACTACTTTTTGCGATAATCATTTTACGGTGTGTCGTTATATTCAAAGACCCTGCATGATTCTTGAAAAAATGTTAATATCTCTGATATCTATTAGAATTTGCAAATATCTCTCACACTGCTTACCCATGTTACATTATATACTTCGGCTTCGGATATAATATTTCATCAAGTTAAATTTTGAATTAATTTTCTTAGCAAATGTGTCAACTTCATTCTAATTTCATTATAAATATTTGTCTACATTACTTTTAAATTAATTTGAAATATACATTAGAACGTTTTCTTTGCATTTTTAATGTAGACTTAGTCTGTTACAGTTGAAGGCATTATTTGCATTTCTTCATACAATTCATAAAACTGTATTGCTGCTCTTATCCACGTACAATACTTTTTTTTAATCGAGGCAGTACTATAAACATCCCCTTTTTATGCATTTTGTTTAATCTATTTCGTTTTTCATTCGTTTTTATTACGAAGTGTATAAATCAAAAAATTTTACAATTTACCTTTTTTGTTTTCTCCTTTTGTTCTTTCATTTGTTCTTTCTTGCTCTTCTTTATTTCTTTTTCCTTTATCTTCTGTTTTTCTTTTTCCATTTCTCTTTTTATTTCTCTTTCTTCTCTTTCTTTTTCTTCCATTTTTTGCAGCGTTACATGTTGGAGATTCTTGCTGAAATAAAAAATGAAAATTTTATTAAAAAATTTTTCATTGTCAATTTATTAATTGTTACTCTTAACATAATACAAGCTCCTTAAAACAAATGCGCGTAAATGATATTCATATACAAAATTTTTGACAACGAATAAGTTTGTAAAAAGGAAATTTAATCAAACTAAGAATTTTTCATAATTAGGGCACTTATAAGCTTACTTCTACACAAATTCTTTCTAAATAAAAAAGGAAACATTAAGAAAGGAAAAAAAAATCAAAAATATTGACACGTTTTGTTACTATAAAATTAAATGTAACCAGATTTATATAGAAATCCATAATATTTGCAGTTAATTACTTCTCCTTCTTACTCGAAGCATTTCTAGTTTTTTTGCTGGAACTGTCAAACTGAATGGCATAATAAATATAAATAATATACATATACAGAATAAATGATATACACGTACAGAATTTGTGACAAGGAAAAAGTTTATAAAAATGAAATTCAATTAACCTAAGAATTTTCTATAATTAGGGCATTTCTATGCTTGTTTCTGTACAAATTGTTTCTAAATAAGAAGGAAACATTAAGAAAAAGAATTTATAAATATATTGACACGTGTTTTTACTGTACAATTAATTCTAACCTGATTTAATTAAAAACCCATGTTATTTACAGTTAATTACCATCGGTAACAAAAGTGTCCGAACACTAGCAAAAATTCCTATGTAAAAAAAGTGCACTTTATACGGTTTTGTTAAATAAATCCTTATGGAATCATGTTCTTACACTGACTAAGAACAGGATTCGAAAAGGATTTATTTAACAACCACACAAAAACAAAAAATAATTTTTGCTAGTGTTCGGACACTTTTGTTACCGACTGTACATTCCCTTCTTACCCGAAGCTTTTTTTTTTTTTTTGTTACTGGAACTATCAAATTTAATGTCATTCAAAACTGCATAATTTGGAATGTCTCCTTAATTGACGGTGAATGTAATATCTTCTGTATTACGCATGAAGTTTCTCATATATACACTGTATACGAATGTATGACAAATTTGTAAATATAACTTATGAAACAGGTTGATTATACAAAGCATATTTTACTCGAAATTATCAATTATATAAAATTTTTCTTAACAATGATATGCATTGACAACTGTCGTCTTCCAAATGATTAATATTTGGTTACCTTTAAAAATTAATATCTTTAAAAAATATTAATAACGTCCGAAAATTATTAAATTGCTATTAAGATGTTTCGTACCGATGAAAGATCTTCTATGTACTAACTGCAAGCAGTTGCGTAAATGATTTCAACTTATTTATAGAATAATTTAAATTTGATATTAGAAGCTAAAATTTACCTTAGAATAAAATTTTTGTATTAAAATTGGAATCAAATTACAAAATTTTATCGTTGACATAATTATCAAAGTCTCAGAGATATTGAAACTAAAAGGTTAAAATGTAGTGACAGTCTGACAGTGGATTGACAGTGAACCAATAATTCAAAAATTAAACAATATTTTTTATAACATATTTACGTTTATCTATTTCCCTTCAAAATAATAATCATTAGCTTGTACACACTCTTCCTGTCATTTCACACTGTAAAAAAAAAAAAAAAAAAAAACTGTTAAAAGTACAGGAAAAAATCTGGCAGCTGGGGTTCCAGTATTTCTCCGTCAAATATACAGGTCAAAACTGTACTTTTAACAAAAAACCTGTTTGATTTACAGGATTCCTGTGTAAAATATATGTCAGTGATACAAATTTACGGTTTTAAACTGCATATTTGACGGAGAAATACTGGCACCCCAGCTGCCAGATTTTTCTGTACTTTTAACATTTCTTTTTTTACAGTGCACTGAATTAGAAAAACAGACACTTAATTCTTTGCTGTTGACAGAAGAAAATTTTCAGAAGTGACCGCTTTAACTTCTACAAAATTTTGTATGTCTTTTGAAATCCCTCTTTATTTTACCAAAGAAGATTAATATATATATATATATATATATATATATATATCCAGGATTTGAACAAAGAGAACGTGGTACGATTGTATCTGCCCCTCTTTTATTTATTTATTATTGTTATTTGCTAACAATTGGTTTACAAATATTGCTGTGTGTGCAGTCGCCTGACATTGTCGTATAGCAACTGAAATTTATTTAAGAAATTTACGAAATTACATTTCTTAATTGTAATAAATATGCATGGTTTTAAAACGAATGCAGTATCATTTTTAGAAGGCCTGACACACAATAAAGACTACGTATCACGTACCACATTCAGAAAATATAAACATTAAATATGTAAAATTATATGAGCATTAATATATGAAATAAATTATATGAGCTAAAATTATATGAGCTAGGTAAAATTTAGTTTCGCATGCATAAAAGAATTAACAAAATTTCTTTAAGTTTTTCTCGAAATAATAATAATAATAAAGTAAAAAGGATTTTCCACAAATTTTATTTCGATACAATATACGTTAATATGTATATATTGAACTGTTTGAAAATAAATATATGGATAGGACCTCTTGTCATTTCATATCATTTTAAGAGCAATCGAAATTCTATTTTAATCGATGATAAATTTTTAAGTTTTTTTTTTTTTTTTTTTTTTTTTTTATGAGTATTTCATATGAATAGTTCGGTACATTTGGTTAATAAATTATAAAAAAAAAAAAAAAAAAAAAAAAAAAAATGATGAATAATGCTTGTATTTCCTCAAGTATTCAATATTTTTATATTTTAAATACAGAATGTTGTGTTCCAAGTTTTCTAAAACTGATATTACTTTGATTTGAAAACCACGCATATTATAAACAAAAACAAACAAACAAACAAAAAGCGAAAAAAAAAATTTTTTTTTTTTTTTTTCCCTCATGAGAATACTTTCTATTTCCATACAAATGAACAAAGTTTATTAAAAGAAGCAGCATAATGATAAGCTACAGCAACTACAGCGCATTCGAGGCCTTATAGTTATTATACAAGAATCCCAAACATATTTTTACTTTAATTTGTTACTGGTTCCCCTTTTATATTCGCAACTAAACGTTCGCTGAAACACACCATGTATTTTTATAATACGTACTTTACACCCCTGAAAAAATTACTGCTGGTTACTCATAACGAAAATTTGATATATTGTGAATAAAATCATTTTTAAAAAGTTATATTTTATTTAAAGATTATTTTGAATTATTTGTACTTGTTTGAACATTATTAAGTACTTACGTGCCAACGCTTTTCTTCTTGGAAGGTTTTTTATCGCATTTTCTTTCAATTGCTTGTTCCCCTTCTGATTTTCTTTCCATTTCTTTTTTGTTGAAGTTTTTGCACCTGTAAGGAAATTTAGAAAGATGAGTATTCATTACTAAATATTTAAAGTACAAATATGTATATATACCTAACAATACACTAGCATGTACACCTAATATGTTCGTTTCCTTTTCACAGTTTTACCTAGAATTAAATCACCACATTGAAGAAGGGAACAAGTTCAAAATCAGGATTTTTAGAAAAACGAAATAAACATAATTTAATAAAATCAGAAGAAAAAATTTGCTACATATAGAATCCAGATTATTTGGAGTTTTAATCATTTCTATGCGTTGTTGGGTGTCTAAATTCGGCCACATTTTCTTATTTCACATTTTGCGACTCAAAAATTGCGATTGAATTGGAGGAATTAAACTCAAGAGTATTCCACTTTCCGATGATTGTTTTTACGTGAGAGAGATTTTCGTTCCTTTCTTTTGCCTCGTACGTGTGTCAAAGCTAAGAGGGAAAAAAAAAAAAAAAAAAGAAACAGTTTTTTTTTTTTTTTTGCTTGTTTTTTCTTCAAACTGGCGATTGAAATTAACTTAGAAAATCTTTCCATAATATTTTAAAAAGTTCATTTTTTAAGTATTTAAATTAAAATAACTATAATAGTTTTATCGAAATATTATCTTTGTCACAAAGATGAGATTTTCTAAGATTTAAATTTGATAATTGCAAGATTACTTAAAGAAAAGGCGCACAGAGACCAGGACAGGAATCAAAACTTTTTCTCATTACACTTCATTGTTCTACTATAATTCAATCGAATTTTTGATCAAATTTTACAAGGCCTGCCGAAAATATTATCATATTTCAATGATATTATTGAAGATAGGCTGTGATAATAATCTTAACTTATGTCTATAGAAAGACTGAGGAAATATGATCTTTATTTGAATTGTAAAAAGTGTTCGCTTTTCCAGAACAAACTGTAAACTGAATATTTTGATTTTTGACACAACGTGGAATTCAACTAAATTTTGAAGTGTATGGAGGAAGTCTGAGCAGTTGTAGACATGCCAAGATGATCTTACTCAGAAATCGTCGGTTTTCAGGAATGTTTACATAACCCACGCTTATTTTCAGACAATTCTTCTGTCACTTATCCTTTATGGCAAGTAGTGTAAAAAGGACAGTTCACCGACACGGTGGAGGGACGGAGGGACGATGAGGGTCTATGGTGGAGGCGCGCCTCCACCATAGACCCACCGTCCCTCCACCCTGTCGGTCAACGTGTCCTTTTTACACTACTTAGTCATCATCTTGGACGAGGGGGTGTTGCCACCGGAAGAATAGAAACTGTGTGTTGCCACCGGAAGAATAGAAACTTTGGGTATCACCTTGCATGAGAAGTTTGATGGTGCCATCTATTGGGGAGGAGGGGAATTTTTTCCTAAATTTCGGGACTTAGTATTTTTTTTTTTTTCATAATTTTGGGGACTTCAAAATTTTTTCGAAGTTTTGCGGGAACGTCACGATCTTTTGGGACTTAACCTGAAAAGAGATACATACAAAATTTACAATTAGAGAAATAAGTGAAAGGAAAATGTATAGAAAAAAGTTAGAAAGAGAATACAAATTTAAGAAAAAAGGTAGAAAGAATAAAGTTAGAAGAAAGAGAAAGAAAGAGTTCACCTTGAGCGCCTGGGAGACTGCCCTCCCGAGGCCCTGCGGTGCCCCTTTTCGCTCCGTAGAGCAAGGCGGGAGTTAGTTCCTTTTAAAAAAATAAAAATAAAAAATAAAATAAAAAATATCAACCTGATGAACTCATCACATAGTTTTCTGGGGATGTCTTCAAAGCATGGGTTCAGGCAATCTTCATAGGTGCGAAACAATTGATATATACAGGGTGCAGGAACAATCTTCATAGGTGCAGAAACAATTTAAAATATATACAGGATGCAAGAACAATCTTCATAGGTGTAAAACAATTGATATATACAGGGTGCAGGAACAATCTTCATGGATGCAGAAACAATTTAAAATATATACAGGGTGCAGGAACAATCTTCATAGGTGCGAAACAATTTAAAATATATACAGGGTGCAGGAACAATCTTCATAGGTGCGAAACACTTGATATATACAGGGTGCAGGAACAATCTTCATAGGTGCGAAACACTTGATATATACAGGGTGCAGGAACAATCTTCATAGGTGCGAAACAATTTAAAAATATATACAGGGTGCAGGAACAATCTTCATAGGTGCAAAACAATTTAAAATATATACAGGATGCAGGAACAATCTTCATAGGTGCGAAACAATTTAAAAATATATACAGGATGCAGGAACAATCTTAATATTTGCGTATTAGCATTTGGAGATTATAAATTGATTACAGAATTAAATAGAAATTTTCCTATGTATTTCACGGAATTTGACAAAATGAAGCAAAGGTTGATGTGTATTATATAATTAAAAACATAGAATGTGAATGGTATAGACTTTGATATTAAAATTTGGGTGTTGCCATTGGAAGAGTATAAATAATTTCCGGTGGGACTTAACATTTTTGACTGAATGAAACAATGAATGACCGAAGTTAATTAACATCAGTAACAATTTATGAGTATTTTAGAAACTTAGCATTCTTAGAGATTAAAAATATATTGCATTAAGATAATAAATAAGGAATTTAAATAGGAGTTCATACTTTTAGTAATGTCATTGTAAATTTATGTTAGGAAATTTTTACAGAATTAAATAGAAATTTTCGTATTTTATGGATTAACACATAGATTTAAAAGCAAAACAAATAATAAATAATTTAACATTCATTAAAAATGTAAGACACTTAAAAATTCTAACTTTATTTTAACACTAAATAAGTTTCACTTTTTAAATTTATTTAGACTATCTTAGAAATAATATTATTACATTCGTTAAAAATTGAACCCACATGCACTTTAAAAAATTACTATCATATAAATTAAACTAAATATAATAAAAATTTTGTAAATTAAACTTTATATTCTCACTAAATAAGTTTAACATTTCATTAAACTCTATCTTACATTCGTTAAAAATTTAACAGAAGTTTTTAATCAGTTAATAAATTTTGTATACAGTTATGTTATATAAACTAAATATAATAAAAATTATATAAAACACATACTGTTATTTAAGCTCTAACTTTGAAATACTATTTTTACATTCTTTAAAAATTGAACACACATACACTTTAAAAAATGACTATCATATAAATGAAACTAAATATAATAAAAATTATATAAAACACGTACTGTTATTTATGCTATAACTAAACAAATACGGTAAACAAAAGTTTCAAAATCAGTAAATGATGATATATATGTTATAAATTAAACTGAATACAATAAAAATTATTTAAATTAAACTAAATATAATAAAAATTATATAAATTAAACTTTATATTCTCACTAAATAAGTTTAACATTTATTCGAGTTTAACGCTGTAATATAATTTAAACTATCTTAGTTGATTTAAATGAAACAGGTAAATACTTTTAAACTTGAACTAATAAAAATAAGTTCTTTTTATAAAATAATGAAAAGGATTAGTTATATTTAAAAACTGTCAGTTACTAAAAGTTATTTTATATTAAACATTTCGAAATAAATTGCATAAAAATTCAATGCATCATTTTAAATGAAAATAAACAGTTTCCTTAAAAAACAGATAATACGGAATATTCCATGAGTCAGTTATCACCTGCAACGGAAATCCCCTACAGCTGATGAATCATATGTTATATACGCTGGCGAGCCATGCCTATTAGTAATCCACACTATCTCATATAAAGATTAAGTTAAAATCATTAAAACAATACAGCGAATAATTTGGAAAATGCAATAATTTTTTCACAAAGCATATCATACAATGAGTTTAAACGATTATCACCTATCTATCACTTAAACGGATTTGAAATAAATAAATACATATAAAAGTAAGTTATAGTTAAAAAATAAAAATTTCGTTTGTGAAAGGAGTTTTATATATTGCAAAAATTAGTTTTACTCAAATAATTTCTAAACATACACAAGTTAAATGGAAACTTTTCTAGGTTTCATTTAAGCAATAATTTTCCATGTGTGAAAGTAGTTTTATTTATGCAAAATTTAGTTTTATATAAACAAAAAAATTTATAGTGTAACAATAAAAATAGTTTATAGTATAACAATAAAAAATTCCTTATAAGTAAATACCAATAAAAAATATTTTTAAAATTAATTTCTCTCTCTTCAATAAAACAATAAAAATTTCTTATATAACTTTCGTAAAGTTTTAATAAAATTTCTATTATAAACAAATTTTTTATGATATAAACAAATAATTTTATTAGAATATACATATTAAGTTTATTAAATTATCAAATAGTAATAATAAATTATGAAACTTACTTAAAATTGATGAAATTTCCCTTGGCGAAATGCAACCTTCATTCACACACAAATGCGAGAAACTGTTTATCGCCACACGTTGACTCATACAGATAAGAATGTTGATTCATGCTTATCTTAGTAGAATGTTGTTAGAGTTCTGTGTTTTCAGAGTAATATAAAATAGTTTATAGAGATCATTTATTTAATATCAGTTGTAAACTACATTTAAATAATGCAATAAGAGTTGAACTCTGCAATTAACCTATTAAAATATTGAAATTTTTTTTATTTTTTATTTAATTTTACTTTTTTTAATTATGCTAAGAAAATAATGAGATCAAAACAGAATTATTTTACGATAAGACATCCTTTTTCATTCAATAAAATGTAACTATAATTTTTAATGAAAGGTTTTAAAATCACTTAATAGGATAAAATTAAAAACAGAAATCTTATTATTTTTTCTAGTTATAAAACTAAGTAATAAACTATCTATAAATAATCATATAGCAAGCGAGATTTTTGTATAATAACTATATATTATTTTAATATATACATTACATCGCAGGGTAAAATTTTCAACTTATTTATACGGATTGAAGTAATAAAACTTAATCATTTGCATAACCGCTAAATTTTATAAGTTGGATATATGATTTAAAATACTAAACAATAATCCTTGTGAGAGAATTGGGATAACACTTTCACAGAAAGAAATTGTCCTTTACAATGAGATATGCTTAGAATGTCTAAGAGAAAATAACTTACCGTGAGGTCAGTGAGTCATGCAGTTGTATTCGAATTTATTGTTTTTAGTTAATGAAACTTCTAATGAGAGAATTATTTGTTACTAGCATATAAATGTACATTTTTATATTATTCCTGTATATATAAAATTTTAAATAATTCATTAAGTGTTAAACTTTGCATTTAATCGATTAAATAAAGTTTTCCTAAAATATAAGTGTAATTTTTTTAATGAATCGTTTTGAAATCACTTTAACTTTATAAGAAAAAACTAAAAAGAGGTTTTTAAATTACTTAATAGGATAAAATTAAAAATCTTATTGTTTTTAGCAATTATTTTATCTAGTTATAAACTATATATTATTTTAATATACGCCTTATAGTTAAGTCAGTTTTAGAGAAAACCAAGAAAAAATCCCAACGCGCAGGTTGATGAGTTGGAATATTCTATTATACTTAAAGAATCCAGGTACGGAAAAACCGAAATACAATACGCGGAAAAACAGGCGGGATTTTCGGCTAAAACTCCTAAGCAGTGGACGGTAAACATAACACACCGTGAAACAACCTACTCCCACGACAGTCAAACTAAGAATGAAGGGAAACGTTGAGTTGTAACACCTTATCTACTAGAGATAAGGGGGGAATTTCCAGAAAAGCTGAGTCACCCCTGTGGATCTTACGAGAAAGTTCGTGAAGGATCGGTGACGAGTTTGAATAATTTGCATAACCGCTAAATATAAGTATTTTAGTAGTGATAAATTTATTTCATAATCGATAACTCATTTATACATAATCAGGTTCACACATTATATAAAACAATACTATATTTAAAAAGTTTTACTATACAATAGACATTCCCATATGGATATTCATAAGGCTTAAGACCAATTAATAAAACGAGGGTCCTATAAGCGAAATGCATGAGAGTCTTTCTAAGAAATCCTAATCTGTATTGAAGTCAGTTTTAGTGAAAACCAAGAAAAACTACAAACGGGTAGATTGATAAGCCGAATTTGAACCTAGCATTACACATAGATTCGTTTAGTCTTCCAAAATCCTTGTAACATCATGTTTATGAACTTTATAAGAAAATGCCTAATAGGGTTTGCATGCGTTAGCTATATTAAACATCTATTAGATGTAATTTTTTTTTTTTTTTTTCACTATATATTGTTTAGCTATATTTATATACCATGCAATGTATAATATTTCCCAGAGTAAAAGTTTAAACTGAGTTACTAATCATCAACATAAGTGTTAAATTGAATACATAAGACAGTATATGAATAAACAGTTAGTAATGTGAAAATGCTGATTTGTAAAACTTTTTGAAAGTAGTAACTTATAAATTTATACTTATGCACACACATGGTTAAGAAACTTATATAAAACAATACTATGATTAAAAAAAATTTTCAGTATACAATAAAATAAATCGTAATAGATATTCATTTAGTAATTTAATGATTTAATGCTTTCATTAAAAGATTAAAATTACTAGATTTCAGTTTTTGTTTAATATTTTATGTAAATAGTAATAATCTTTCACTAATAATATATTTCAATAGGTATAGGTTTAAAAAAATGTTTTAAAGTTTCACTTACCTGAAAACACGTCCTACTCCAACGGCTGCCTTGAGAGAAATGAACGATAAGGAGAGTTCTTATCAGCGACGCGAAGTCACGTGATTAGGGTGACGTCACGAGTGATGTGATTGGCTATGCTCAGTCACGTGGTGAGTCTCCTCACGAGTTATCTGATTGGCTACCTCTGGTCACGTGACGAGAGTCTTAACTTATCAGAGATTGCTTATCAGCGATCACGGTTCATTCTACCATTTGATTTCGTGTGTGTTGGTTGTCTCGTCATGTCTGCAGTGAGTTTTATGGAAAACGGACTGAATGTCTACTATGTTTCAAACTTCATCGAAAAGGAACAAGCAGATCGGTATTTTGCCGAGTTAAAAACTTTACCTTTCTACACGCCAACGTTTAGAATTCATGGAAAAAGTATTAAACCTAAAAGGCAAGTTCTAGGATACGGCGATTCGACTTTAAGTTATGCCTTCAGCGGAACCCATGTGCCTGCTAATCCTTGGACACGTCTGATATTGGAGCTGCGGGACCGAGTGGAAAAATGGACGGCTTCTACCTTCAACTATGTTCTGCTAAACCTCTACAGCAATGGATACAGCTACATACCTCAACATAAAGACAACGAAAGTGGATTGGATACAACTTTCCCCATCGCAGTCCTCAGCTTTGGTGCCGAACGAACAATTGAATTCAAGAAGCCTAAAACACCATCGACTTTGATTTCATTAGAACATGGTTCGCTCTACGGTATGTTAAAGCCTACGAACGAACTGTTTACCCATGGCATTGCACCGGACCCTAACATTAAAGATATGAGAATCAGCCTGACTTTTCGTCATTTAATATCCAACCCCATCATGTCACCTTTAAAGAAACCAAGACTTGATCTAAGTGATGCTTCATCCAGTGCATGTGATACACCAAAAAACTCTTTATTCAATGATCTGAATACTTTAAAAAACTCTCATTGTGATGTATCTACAACGAGTGATACTGCTACAGAAAACTGTTCAAAGGACTTGTGTGAAAAACTTACTCCAAACGATTGGTTAAGTCAATGGGTACGAGAACAACCTCTACATCCCATCTGTACTGAATGGAATTTAAAATGGAATACATTTTTACAAATTGTAATGGAAAATAACCTGAAACTAAGAATTCATATTCGTAATTTTAAAGAATTACCCACGGGTGAGTGGGTACACACTAAACAAGGTATTGTAATGACAGCTCAGACTTGGTATTATTTTCAAGATTTGATTGAAAATTTTAGTTTCAACTCAGTAAGTGATAGTTTTATTAGTAATAACCAATTATTGATGCTTTGTATTAATAAGAATTTCTGTATACTGCAACAAATGTTTACCTTAAACACATGCGAATTTTACTTAAAACCCAATGTCATTAAATTATTTAAAGAGCAAATTTTGAAACTTAGAGAAATCAAAATTAAAATAACTGATTCTATCATTGATGCAATATTTACAATTCAACTTCCTATGTTAATTCTAAGCAAAACACCCTTTTGTTTAAATCATGTTAATGAAGAAAATGCTAAGAGAATCTTTTTAAAGTCTATTGTTCATGAAGTTCGATTATGTATAGAAGATTTGTTTCACTGTGATGAGTGTTTATTTAATTCTTCTGGTCAAAGTTCCCTAGATTATTCAACGATATCATTACTTGCAAAATTTCAATTAAATCGCGACGAGATACTTTTAAAATTAAATATGTTTGCTATTGCTCAAAATATAACCTGTACATGTCATTACAATATTTCTTTCTTTAAAGAACTAAATATGAAACTGTATGAAAATCATATTGAAGCTGCTTTAGCTAAATTGTAAATTAATCTGTGTATATGTTATGCATTTTTAATAAAGAAATAGAAACTGTATATATTGTGTCAGTAGTCCTTTGTATATATTTACAACTATATATAATATTCAATTCTTATTAGTATTAATATAGTTAATCCAATAAATAATTTAAAAATAAGGTGTTAATAATTTTAATAAATATCTTTTAAATAAAGATATTTATTAAAATTATTAACACCTTATTTTTAAATTATTTATTGGATTAACTATATTAATACTAATAAGAATTGAATATTATATATAGTTGTAAATATATACAAAGGACTACTGACACAATATATACAGTTTCTATTTCTTTATTAAAAATGCATAACATATACACAGATTAATTTACAATTTAGCTAAAGCAGCTTCAATATGATTTTCATACAGTTTCATATTTAGTTCTTTAAAGAAAGAAATATTGTAATGACATGTACAGGTTATATTTTGAGCAATAGCAAACATATTTAATTTTAAAAGTATCTCGTCGCGATTTAATTGAAATTTTGCAAGTAATGATATCGTTGAATAATCTAGGGAACTTTGACCAGAAGAATTAAATAAACACTCATCACAGTGAAACAAATCTTCTATACATAATCGAACTTCATGAACAATAGACTTTAAAAAGATTCTCTTAGCATTTTCTTCATTAACATGATTTAAACAAAAGGGTGTTTTGCTTAGAATTAACATAGGAAGTTGAATTGTAAATATTGCATCAATGATAGAATCAGTTATTTTAATTTTGATTTCTCTAAGTTTCAAAATTTGCTCTTTAAATAATTTAATGACATTGGGTTTTAAGTAAAATTCGCATGTGTTTAAGGTAAACATTTGTTGCAGTATACAGAAATTCTTATTAATACAAAGCATCAATAATTGGTTATTACTAATAAAACTATCACTTACTGAGTTGAAACTAAAATTTTCAATCAAATCTTGAAAATAATACCAAGTCTGAGCTGTCATTACAATACCTTGTTTAGTGTGTACCCACTCACCCGTGGGTAATTCTTTAAAATTACGAATATGAATTCTTAGTTTCAGGTTATTTTCCATTACAATTTGTAAAAATGTATTCCATTTTAAATTCCATTCAGTACAGATGGGATGTAGAGGTTGTTCTCGTACCCATTGACTTAACCAATCGTTTGGAGTAAGTTTTTCACACAAGTCCTTTGAACAGTTTTCTGTAGCAGTATCACTCGTTGTAGATACATCACAATGAGAGTTTTTTAAAGTATTCAGATCATTGAATAAAGAGTTTTTTGGTGTATCACATGCACTGGATGAAGCATCACTTAGATCAAGTCTTGGTTTCTTTAAAGGTGACATGATGGGGTTGGATATTAAATGACGAAAAGTCAGGCTGATTCTCATATCTTTAATGTTAGGGTCCGGTGCAATGCCATGGGTAAACAGTTCGTTCGTAGGCTTTAACATACCGTAGAGCGAACCATGTTCTAATGAAATCAAAGTCGATGGTGTTTTAGGCTTCTTGAATTCAATTGTTCGTTCGGCACCAAAGCTGAGGACTGCGATGGGGAAAGTTGTATCCAATCCACTTTCGTTGTCTTTATGTTGAGGTATGTAGCTGTATCCATTGCTGTAGAGGTTTAGCAGAACATAGTTGAAGGTAGAAGCCGTCCATTTTTCCACTCGGTCCCGCAGCTCCAATATCAGACGTGTCCAAGGATTAGCAGGCACATGGGTTCCGCTGAAGGCATAACTTAAAGTCGAATCGCCGTATCCTAGAACTTGCCTTTTAGGTTTAATACTTTTTCCATGAATTCTAAACGTTGGCGTGTAGAAAGGTAAAGTTTTTAACTCGGCAAAATACCGATCTGCTTGTTCCTTTTCGATGAAGTTTGAAACATAGTAGACATTCAGTCCGTTTTCCATAAAACTCACTGCAGACATGACGAGACAACCAACACACACGAAATCAAATGGTAGAATGAACCGTGATCGCTGATAAGCAATCTCTGATAAGTTAAGACTCTCGTCACGTGACCAGAGGTAGCCAATCAGATAACTCGTGAGGAGACTCACCACGTGACTGAGCATAGCCAATCACATCACTCGTGACGTCACCCTAATCACGTGACTTCGCGTCGCTGATAAGAACTCTCCTTATCGTTCATTTCTCTCAAGGCAGCCGTTGGAGTAGGACGTGTTTTCAGGTAAGTGAAACTTTAAAACATTTTTTTAAACCTATACCTATTGAAATATATTATTAGTGAAAGATTATTACTATTTACATAAAATATTAAACAAAAACTGAAATCTAGTAATTTTAATCTTTTAATGAAAGCATTAAATCATTAAATTACTAAATGAATATCTATTACGATTTATTTTATTGTATACTGAAAATTTTTTTTAATCATAGTATTGTTTTATATAAGTTTCTTAACCATGTGTGTGCATAAGTATAAATTTATAAGTTACTACTTTCAAAAAGTTTTACAAATCAGCATTTTCACATTACTAACTGTTTATTCATATACTGTCTTATGTATTCAATTTAACACTTATGTTGATGATTAGTAACTCAGTTTAAACTTTTACTCTGGGAAATATTATACATTGCATGGTATATAAATATAGCTAAACAATATATAGTGAAAAAAAAAAAAAAAAAATTACATCTAATAGATGTTTAATATAGCTAACGCATGCAAACCCTATTAAGCATTTTCTTATAAAGTTCATAAACATGATGTTACAAGGATTTTGGAAGACTAAACGAATCTATGTGTAATGCTAGGTTCAAATTCGGCTTATCAATCTACCCGTTTGTAGTTTTTCTTGGTTTTCACTAAAACTGACTTCAATACAGATTAGGATTTCTTAGAAAGACTCTCATGCATTTCGCTTATAGGACCCTCGTTTTATTAATTGGTCTTAAGCCTTATGAATATCCATATGGGAATGTCTATTGTATAGTAAAACTTTTTAAATATAGTATTGTTTTATATAATGTGTGAACCTGATTATGTATAAATGAGTTATCGATTATGAAATAAATTTATCACTACTAAAATACTTATATTTAGCGGTTATGCAAATTATTCAAACTCGTCACCGATCCTTCACGAACTTTCTCGTAAGATCCACAGGGGTGACTCAGCTTTTCTGGAAATTCCCCCCTTATCTCTAGTAGATAAGGTGTTACAACTCAACGTTTCCCTTCATTCTTAGTTTGACTGTCGTGGGAGTAGGTTGTTTCACGGTGTGTTATGTTTACCGTCCACTGCTTAGGAGTTTTAGCCGAAAATCCCGCCTGTTTTTCCGCGTATTGTATTTCGGTTTTTCCGTACCTGGATTCTTTAAGTATAATAGAATATTCCAACTCATCAACCTGCGCGTTGGGATTTTTTCTTGGTTTTCTCTAAAACTGACTTAACTATAAGGCGTATATTAAAATAATATATAGTTTATAACTAGATAAAATAATTGCTAAAAACAATAAGATTTTTAATTTTATCCTATTAAGTAATTTAAAAACCTCTTTTTAGTTTTTTCTTATAAAGTTAAAGTGATTTCAAAACGATTCATTAAAAAAATTACACTTATATTTTAGGAAAACTTTATTTAATCGATTAAATGCAAAGTTTAACACTTAATGAATTATTTAAAATTTTATATATACAGGAATAATATAAAAATGTACATTTATATGCTAGTAACAAATAATTCTCTCATTAGAAGTTTCATTAACTAAAAACAATAAATTCGAATACAACTGCATGACTCACTGACCTCACGGTAAGTTATTTTCTCTTAGACATTCTAAGCATATCTCATTGTAAAGGACAATTTCTTTCTGTGAAAGTGTTATCCCAATTCTCTCACAAGGATTATTGTTTAGTATTTTAAATCATATATCCAACTTATAAAATTTAGCGGTTATGCAAATGATTAAGTTTTATTACTTCAATCCGTATAAATAAGTTGAAAATTTTACCCTGCGATGTAATGTATATATTAAAATAATATATAGTTATTATACAAAAATCTCGCTTGCTATATGATTATTTATAGATAGTTTATTACTTAGTTTTATAACTAGAAAAAATAATAAGATTTCTGTTTTTAATTTTATCCTATTAAGTGATTTTAAAACCTTTCATTAAAAATTATAGTTACATTTTATTGAATGAAAAAGGATGTCTTATCGTAAAATAATTCTGTTTTGATCTCATTATTTTCTTAGCATAATTAAAAAAAGTAAAATTAAATAAAAAATAAAAAAAATTTCAATATTTTAATAGGTTAATTGCAGAGTTCAACTCTTATTGCATTATTTAAATGTAGTTTACAACTGATATTAAATAAATGATCTCTATAAACTATTTTATATTACTCTGAAAACACAGAACTCTAACAACATTCTACTAAGATAAGCATGAATCAACATTCTTATCTGTATGAGTCAACGTGTGGCGATAAACAGTTTCTCGCATTTGTGTGTGAATGAAGGTTGCATTTCGCCAAGGGAAATTTCATCAATTTTAAGTAAGTTTCATAATTTATTATTACTATTTGATAATTTAATAAACTTAATATGTATATTCTAATAAAATTATTTGTTTATATCATAAAAAATTTGTTTATAATAGAAATTTTATTAAAACTTTACGAAAGTTATATAAGAAATTTTTATTGTTTTATTGAAGAGAGAGAAATTAATTTTAAAAATATTTTTTATTGGTATTTACTTATAAGGAATTTTTTATTGTTATACTATAAACTATTTTTATTGTTACACTATAAATTTTTTTGTTTATATAAAACTAAATTTTGCATAAATAAAACTACTTTCACACATGGAAAATTATTGCTTAAATGAAACCTAGAAAAGTTTCCATTTAACTTGTGTATGTTTAGAAATTATTTGAGTAAAACTAATTTTTGCAATATATAAAACTCCTTTCACAAACGAAATTTTTATTTTTTAACTATAACTTACTTTTATATGTATTTATTTATTTCAAATCCGTTTAAGTGATAGATAGGTGATAATCGTTTAAACTCATTGTATGATATGCTTTGTGAAAAAATTATTGCATTTTCCAAATTATTCGCTGTATTGTTTTAATGATTTTAACTTAATCTTTATATGAGATAGTGTGGATTACTAATAGGCATGGCTCGCCAGCGTATATAACATATGATTCATCAGCTGTAGGGGATTTCCGTTGCAGGTGATAACTGACTCATGGAATATTCCGTATTATCTGTTTTTTAAGGAAACTGTTTATTTTCATTTAAAATGATGCATTGAATTTTTATGCAATTTATTTCGAAATGTTTAATATAAAATAACTTTTAGTAACTGACAGTTTTTAAATATAACTAATCCTTTTCATTATTTTATAAAAAGAACTTATTTTTATTAGTTCAAGTTTAAAAGTATTTACCTGTTTCATTTAAATCAACTAAGATAGTTTAAATTATATTACAGCGTTAAACTCGAATAAATGTTAAACTTATTTAGTGAGAATATAAAGTTTAATTTATATAATTTTTATTATATTTAGTTTAATTTAAATAATTTTTATTGTATTCAGTTTAATTTATAACATATATATCATCATTTACTGATTTTGAAACTTTTGTTTACCGTATTTGTTTAGTTATAGCATAAATAACAGTACGTGTTTTATATAATTTTTATTATATTTAGTTTCATTTATATGATAGTCATTTTTTAAAGTGTATGTGTGTTCAATTTTTAAAGAATGTAAAAATAGTATTTCAAAGTTAGAGCTTAAATAACAGTATGTGTTTTATATAATTTTTATTATATTTAGTTTATATAACATAACTGTATACAAAATTTATTAACTGATTAAAAACTTCTGTTAAATTTTTAACGAATGTAAGATAGAGTTTAATGAAATGTTAAACTTATTTAGTGAGAATATAAAGTTTAATTTACAAAATTTTTATTATATTTAGTTTAATTTATATGATAGTAATTTTTTAAAGTGCATGTGGGTTCAATTTTTAACGAATGTAATAATATTATTTCTAAGATAGTCTAAATAAATTTAAAAAGTGAAACTTATTTAGTGTTAAAATAAAGTTAGAATTTTTAAGTGTCTTACATTTTTAATGAATGTTAAATTATTTATTATTTGTTTTGCTTTTAAATCTATGTGTTAATCCATAAAATACGAAAATTTCTATTTAATTCTGTAAAAATTTCCTAACATAAATTTACAATGACATTACTAAAAGTATGAACTCCTATTTAAATTCCTTATTTATTATCTTAATGCAATATATTTTTAATCTCTAAGAATGCTAAGTTTCTAAAATACTCATAAATTGTTACTGATGTTAATTAACTTCGGTCATTCATTGTTTCATTCAGTCAAAAATGTTAAGTCCCACCGGAAATTATTTATACTCTTCCAATGGCAACACCCAAATTTTAATATCAAAGTCTATACCATTCACATTCTATGTTTTTAATTATATAATACACATCAACCTTTGCTTCATTTTGTCAAATTCCGTGAAATACATAGGAAAATTTCTATTTAATTCTGTAATCAATTTATAATCTCCAAATGCTAATACGCAAATATTAAGATTGTTCCTGCATCCTGTATATATTTTTAAATTGTTTCGCACCTATGAAGATTGTTCCTGCATCCTGTATATATTTTAAATTGTTTTGCACCTATGAAGATTGTTCCTGCACCCTGTATATATTTTTAAATTGTTTCGCACCTATGAAGATTGTTCCTGCACCCTGTATATATCAAGTGTTTCGCACCTATGAAGATTGTTCCTGCACCCTGTATATATCAAGTGTTTCGCACCTATGAAGATTGTTCCTGCACCCTGTATATATTTTAAATTGTTTCGCACCTATGAAGATTGTTCCTGCACCCTGTATATATTTTAAATTGTTTCTGCATCCATGAAGATTGTTCCTGCACCCTGTATATATCAATTGTTTTGCACCTATGAAGATTGTTCTTGCATCCTGTATATATTTTAAATTGTTTCTGCACCTATGAAGATTGTTCCTGCACCCTGTATATATCAATTGTTTCGCACCTATGAAGATTGCCTGAACCCATGCTTTGAAGACATCCCCAGAAAACTATGTGATGAGTTCATCAGGTTGATATTTTTTATTTTATTTTTTATTTTTATTTTTTTAAAAGGAACTAACTCCCGCCTTGCTCTACGGAGCGAAAAGGGGCACCGCAGGGCCTCGGGAGGGCAGTCTCCCAGGCGCTCAAGGTGAACTCTTTCTTTCTCTTTCTTCTAACTTTATTCTTTCTACCTTTTTTCTTAAATTTGTATTCTCTTTCTAACTTTTTTCTATACATTTTCCTTTCACTTATTTCTCTAATTGTAAATTTTGTATGTATCTCTTTTCAGGTTAAGTCCCAAAAGATCGTGACGTTCCCGCAAAACTTCGAAAAAATTTTGAAGTCCCCAAAATTATGAAAAAAAAAAAAATACTAAGTCCCGAAATTTAGGAAAAAATTCCCCTCCTCCCCAATAGATGGCACCATCAAACTTCTCATGCAAGGTGATACCCAAAGTTTCTATTCTTCCGGTGGCAACACACAGTTTCTATTCTTCCGGTGGCAACACCCCCTCGTCCAAGATGATGACTAAGTAGTGTAAAAAGGACACGTTGACCGACAGGGTGGAGGGACGGTGGGTCTATGGTGGAGGCGCGCCTCCACCATAGACCCTCATCGTCCCTCCGTCCCTCCACCGTGTCGGTGAACTGTCCTTTTTACACTACTATGGCAGCTTCTCGGGAAAGATTAAAACTTCAAATGGGCAGCACTATGCGAAGCCGCCTTTATCGAATTGAAAATTGAAATAGCCAGTGATCAAACTCTTGTTCCTTCACACAGAAAAATGGAAAATCGAAACGTGTCAAGAAACGTGTTATCTTTGTCATAGTACACGTCTTCCTAGTATATTGACAAATTTGCACAAAATTACGCAACATTTTAAACAATCAAACCACTACCTGACAATCCCATTTAGTCACGAGACACAAAAGTCGTTTTATTTTACCATGTATCTTTAATGTGTTTCGTCTGATGATCCGTTTTGCCTTTAAAACTTGTCAGATGACTAATTTCCCAGGTACAGTTTTCATTTTCCTCAAATTTGACCGGTTAGTCAGATGAGAGAATAAAAATAAATTGTTCCTGTTTTGTCAATTGACTAAGAAAAATTTGTTTGGCTAGTCCAAAAGCTCAGCATTATTATTTTTTTATTTTTTTGTTTTTTTTTTTTTATTTATTTATTTTTTTTTTTGTCTCCTTCTGACAACTTGAGTTAGTCAACCGAAATCGAATAATTTAACCTATCAAATTTGGCGGGATAATGCAATCGCAGAATTCGAAATCCAAATACTTAGAAGTCTGAAATCGTGGATCCGTTGATGTTGTTTCGGTTCCATTTCCATATTTGTGATAATTTTCATTTTAGAAATAGACCGAGAGATTTTAATTATCTGCGAATCGAGTTTACGGTCAAAAGTAAGTGCTAAATACTTTATTTATTGTGTGTATATATATATATATATATTTATTGTAAAGCTTTGTTAGAATAGTAAATTGTAAAATTCTAAGCTTTAGCAATCTTCTAACAATATCACTGGTATTTAGAATTTGTTTTAATTTATAAAGTTGTTTAAAACGTATAAATTTTAAAATACGTTATTATAAATCTTAGTTTTGCGTATTGTTGTATTATAAAAATAAGTATTTTAATTTGTCTGAACTATAGTTTTTTACATATATTTTTAACATTAAGCTCATATTTATATTTTTTATACACAGAATAGTAACGCTTTATTTTCCCTTAAAGGTGGTTCAGAAGGTATTTGGATTCCAAGAGATAAAAATTCAAAAAAGATATGGAAAAATGCTATTTATAAGGATTTTGAATAACTCCGAATTATAAGGTATGTTTTAAATTATCTTTTGCTGCATTTTATCTATCTTATCTCCGAACAAGAATAATATTCATACTTTTTTATATTTAAAATTTTTAATGAGATGAATTAAAAAAATTAAAAGGTTCCTCGTTTATCTGTTATTTGTTCTATTTTTTATTTATTTATTTATTTATTTTTTCCAGTTCTAAATAAATAAATATATCTTTATAATTTAAATATTTTTGGGAAATGGTTGATAATTGCATGTAATAAAAAATGTCTTCATTTATTATTAAATGTTTGATAACAATTTTTTCAGAACAAATTTGAGCAAAAATGATATGAATTTAATATCACATACTATATTCTTTTCTCAATTTTTAAATTGTTCTTGTGTACAATATTAATTATTAGCGATAAATAATAGATGTCTTAGTTAAAATTAAATAGATTTAACTTCATGTTACTTGTTTCATTCAAATGATTGATGATTGTTTTTAAAGGTTGATATTTTTAGTTATTAAAATTTTGATATCATATATATATATATTTTCCTTTAGAATAAATTTAATCAAAAATAATATGAGTTTAAATTATTAGATACTATTAAGTATTCGTTATAAACAAAGGTATCTTGTTAAAAATATGTACTTAATTTCATGTTATTTGTTTCACTGAACAAACTGGAAAAATATAAGTTATATGCTATAAAAATGAGACAAATTACTATAAAGATACAAAATGATTTTAACCTTCGACAAAACGAGTCATATAGTCTGAGAAAATAGTGCTCAAAAGCTGAATGACAGAATCAGCAGCTATCAGACATTTGTTGATATGTATCATTACAAAAAAAAAAAAAGTATAAGAGTTTCAAGCCTGCCTTTTTTCTCCCGGGGACAAAAAAAAAAAAAAAGAAAAAAATGTCATGTTGATGCCACCACAAAACTAACTTCCTTCTACCTTTTCCTATATAAAATCATGCAATGGAAATTATTTTTTATTTTTATTTTTATTTATTATTAATGCAGACGATTTTCATATCACAGAGGTAGTCTAAAGGTTCAACGGAAGTAAATTTTTACCGTACAGATGATCACGGGGAAAATTGCAGTATAACAGCGCCACATATCGCCTATATACACCCAATTTAATAAACATTACGTCTCTTAATGGCCTTTTTATACATTAAATATTGTTCAATTATACGCATTAGAACCTGAGATATAACCCTTAAATTGTAAAAATAGCTGTATAGCAGCTTCACCTGTTGAGCGATTAGCACTAAAAGTTGACATAAACTAATAATTTATGTTAAGGTGCATCTACATATAATTTTATATGCAATTCTGTGCAGTAGTTCCTAAAATAGAGCCTTCCCTGAAATTGCAGAAATCGATGTATAACAATGCCACCTGTCGTGCAATTGGCACCAGAAGTTGGTAGACACTAACTTATGAAAAGGCGCATCTGCGTATAAATTAATATGCAATTTCGTGCATTAGTTTCTAAGATATAGCCTTTTCTGAAATTGCTGTAGAGCAGCGTCATCTGTTGAGCGATTGGCACCAAAAGTTGATAGACACTAATTTATGTCAAGGTGCATCCGTATATTAATTTATATGCAATTCTGTGCAGTAGTTCCTGAGATACAGTCGCCACAAAACTTTTTGTCACATACAAACATTTTCTATTGTCAAAACATGTTCTCGAGTTCTCAAAACGCGTAAATCCATCAAAAACCGAAAATCGAAAATGTTTACGAATCCAATGCTTTCTTCTATTGAATACAAAAAAAAAAAAAAAAAAAAAACTAAAGAATAGTATGTGTCTAACTGTAATGCAAAATAATTTACTTTTAACGAAAAAGAAACTTTGAAAAAAATCGTTTTTTTTTTTTTTTTTTTTTTTTTTTAATATTCTTACTGCGTGAATTTGTATAGGAAAATATAGAAGAAAGTCTTGTGGTGGCCACAACATACTAGTTTTTCTAAGTTTTTTTTTTGTTAAAAGTAAAAAAAATCGATAACTTTGTTTTAAATTACCACATATTTATAGTTCAACCATTCGTTTTAAAGGTATTGACGAGACCTTTCGAAAGATACCGATCTTGAAAATTTACACCCCCCCCCACTGTCATGTTAAAAGTTTAGAAAAAATACGATCACAGCGCCACCTGTTGAGCGATTGATCCCCAAATCTATCAGCCTCAGTTTATGTCAGGGGCCAACTAAATACCAAGTCTGGTTAAATTTCGTTAAAAAAAAAAAAAAAAAAAACGATTTTTTTCTTTTTTTTTTTTTTTTTTGTTAAAAGTAAAAAAAATCAATAACTTTGTTTTAAATTATCACAGATTTATAGTTCAACCATTCGTTTTAAAGGTATTGACGAGACCTTTCGAAAGATACCCATCTTGAAAATTTACTCCCCTCGAGGGGGGACTTCCCCCCCAGGGGGGGTGGCGAGGCTCCTACGCATACAAAAAAATTTTCCCAGTTGACTATCTCTATTATAAATAATTCTTGGAAATTTCATAATGATTACTAAAAAATAATTCTCTTTATGCACATTTATACAAAATTTTGTCCTATATCACCATGTTAAAAATTTAGAAAAAGCGGGATGGCAACGCAACCTGTAAGACAATTTTTACCAAAAGTTGATAGGCACTAATTTATGTCAAGGTGCAACTACATACCAATTTGTATGAAATTCTGTGCAGTAGTTCTTGAGATACAGTTGCCACAAAATTTTGTCACACACACACACAGACAGACAGACAGACATTTTCTAAAAATGGTCAAATCGTGTTCTACAGCTCTCAAAACGTGTAGATTCATCAAAAACCCGAGGTCGAAAATTTTTACGAATCCAATACTTTCTCTATATTACATATAGAAGAAAGTAAAAATAATATAAAAAAGATTAAGCATAAGTTTAGATTAATAACAATTAATATGAAATGATTGGGCTTCTATAAACATCCATAAAAGAACAACAGAAGTTTTAACTAAGTGTTAAAATTCTTATGTGAAAACTAAAATTTAAGACACAAAAAGAACCAACTCATTCAAAAATTTACGTTTTGTCACTCACAGCTAACTGCTCAAGTGCTTTTTCTTTCTTTCTTCTGTTTTATTTATTATTCTTAATATTATTATTATTTTGTGTGTGTACGCGCGGAATTTGGTTGCGAGAAAGGGGGGGGGAGGGGCAATTGATTGCACAATCGAAACTGAATCAGACTCAAAACTATGAAAAAAAAAAAAAAAATGTTTTTACTATTTCTATCTTCCCTTCTCCCCGGTCATTAAAGTGTTTGTTTATTTATGTGAACTGGATTATTATTCTTGTAGCATTTTAGTCAATTAAAAAAAAAAAAAGAGTTGGAGATTTGGTATTTTCTCTAGCTTGAATGAATCACTAAATATATATCACCGAACTTCAAATACTTAACTTTATGGGTGGGGGGGGGGGGGGGGGCAGGGGATGTAAGTAATAGGTATTTCAAAAAAAAAAAAAAAAAAAAAAAAAATACACTTGTAACTGAAGAAAACAGCTGCCAATTTGTTGTTTAATATTAGAAATTTTGTTTTTTCAGTATATTTTTACTCCATTACCCGACTGCCGTAGGTAATGGAAGTATTGTATTCGGTCCAAAAAATCGATATCAAGATTTCACCTGATTTACATGCTTTTTAAGGTCGCCTGAGTCCAAAAATGTGTTTTTTGTCGATGTCCTCTGACTATGATATCTCCTAAACTAATAAAAATAGAATCACGAAACTTCAGAATTGAGACAGGTCTGGTGAACATATGAATTTTTTAAGTTTTGGTGAAAATTAGAAAAATAGGAAGTGGGATATCCGAAACCGGAAGTGAGTTCGTAAACCCGTATCTCAAAAACGGCTCCAACGATTTTCTTCAAAGTTACTGTATAAACACTCTATTAGATGTCCTTTCGATTTATATAGTTGGTTAGTTCAGGACAATTGATAGGCGTCCTGTATGAATAGCTCAATTTCAGGTTCCTTCCAAAACGACTGTATGTATTTTTTTCAAAGTTGCAATATTAATCCTCTTTTAAATATACTTTTGTATGTAATTGTTGTTTTCCGGTCAACAATTGAACATGCCAAGTCACTATCTCAAAAAGGGCTCTAACGATTTCCTTGAAAATTGTTACATAAACCCATTTTAGGTATCCTTTCTCATGCTTTACGTGGTTATTACAGGACAATTAATAGTCATCCTGATCAGTTAGATCTGTTTTAGATCTTGGAAACTGGTGTTTCAAACAGTAAAATAATAATTAAAAAAACTACCCCCCACCTTTTTTCTTCTTTTTTTAAACTCGCTATGTAAACTCTGTTTTATATGTCTTTATGCTGTATTAACTTTCTCTTACTGGAAAATTTTTAGTTGTCTATTTCATTAGGTCAATTCTATGTCTTCTGATCACATTAACTCCAAAAAGTGCATATAACACGTGTAATAGTGGATAATGGAAGTCGTGTGGTTGTTTCACACCAAACTTTTTTTATTTCCGTTTTCATTTTTATTTTAAGAAAATAAATATTCAAAATTTCCCCCGAACATCGTTCGCGCGTTCGGACATATTCTGCACCCCTGGAAATATGTTAAAAGGCACTTTAAAGAAATTCCTTCCATAGACTGTACTGTATTGGACGTTTCGTATTTGTTTGAACATACATAAATTATATAAATAGCATTTATAATACGGTTGTCAGCTTCCAAATATGTTTAACAATAGTGTACTAACAGCAATATATTCATTTAAAAAAAAATCTATTAAACCAGATCGATTAAAAAAAAAAAGCTTTTGCGTGCGTAATCAAGTAGTAAGTAATCATACGAATACGAATCATACCCAAAGTAATCATACGAATTATAAAGTAAGTGAAATATGACAATATATATATGTATCATCATTATCAATTTCAGCCTTTATCAATCCACTGCAGGATGAAGGCCTCTCCTAGGTGATTCCAAAGTGCCCTGTTTTCACATAAAAATTTATAAACGAGTATATAATAATTTATGCATAGATTAAGAAAGGTTTTGATATATGCAACTTCCTAACTAAATGCAACCTATGCAATGAGGTGAAATTTACACCTCATATAACGTACTTCTTAGCGACATCCTAATGACCTTTTTTTTTTTTTTCATTTTAAGGTTTGCGAGCTCCATTTTAAACCTGGTGAAATTATACAAACAGTAACATATTTTAATGAAAAAGAAGAAAAGTTATATCAAGTTCCAAGAAATAAACCAATTGTTAAAGATGGTGCTATTCCTACGATTTTCAGTGATTTGCCATCATATCTATCAAAGCCAAGTACATGAAGACAAAGTCCTGTGGAAATATTTCGTTTTTGTTTAAGAGCTATTTAGATTTGTAAATAATTCAGTTGGAAAAAATTACCAAATAATGACTAAAAAAATTTGAGAAGTATTGCAAAAGCCAAGGCAAAAAAATTACGTTTTATTACCTAATGATATTTGTGCTTTTATATTATTATTATGATTAATTTTTATGCAAATGATAGAAAAATCTTCTTTATGTACATGAAACATATTTATAATTTTCAATAAAATTATTTTTTTCTTGATTTTTGTCTTTTATGTCTTATTTTAATTACTTAGTTTCTTATTTAAATAAGCAAATAAATCTATTTAAAATCTTGAGATTTAAAATCTTATTTAAAATGTTGGTCTAAAGAATGTTGAAAGTATGTTATCAGGTAAGTGAGAGTTATTTTGGATGATCAAATACTTGTAAATTATTGCTATATATTAAAATTTATCTGTGCATAAAATTTACAGAGATGATTAAAGGGGAAAAAAAATTCTTATTATATACGGTAAAAGATGTTTTTAATGCAAATTCTATGCCCTCACCATAAAAAAAAAAAAAAGGTGTTTGATGTTATTTATAATTTAGTACATTGTAACTTCTATACCTCATATATCGTTAATATTGTCTATATCAATACATTGTATCGTCGTACCTGTTTATAATTTTAAATTGGTGAAAAAATCCATTATTTAAAAAATATATGCATATATTCAGGTGGCTTAACCCTTTGTATCCCACGGGGTCTTTAAAGTCCTACCAAAAAAATTCCTCAATATAGCCTAAATTTACTACAGGCTTTCATTGGAACTTCGAAGTCCCTATAATTTAAACTTTCTCTATTGTTAAGCAAAAGTAAGCTAAATTTAATATGAGATGTTTCTCTTTCAGAAAAGAAATATAATAAAAAAGTTTCAAACTATTTTTCCAAAAATAAGGTGATTTGGTATGTAAAGGGTTAAGTAAATTAAGTGTTTGAAACATTTTTTATTTTATTTTTTAATGTTTATAATTTGTATTTTAACTAATTACAACATGTATGTTTCTCAAAATTTTCATATTTTTATTTATTGAAAAGTTGTGATTATTAATGGCATCAGTGGTTATATTAAACATAAATAAACACCGCTCAGTTGCTTTATTAATTCGTACTCTGCTATTACTCCTATTTAAAATATATGTATATATATATATATATATATATTACCTTTGAAATAAATTTATGACTAAATATAAGATTTATTGTTTTATGGAGGGAAAAAATTGGGAATGAAATGGGTAATATTAAAAAAAGTAACTTAAAAAAAAAGGTTTATATTTATTTTTGTAACCACAGCGTATAAAACGAAAGCACCGAGGAGAAAAAAAAATAAATTCTAAATATAATAAATTCTAAAAATAATTCTAAATCCATTTATGAGGATGGGCATAAAAAATGGACTAAATCATGTGGCGCCACAATCCATTTGGAAGGTCTTGATAAGAAGGTGTTGAATAAATGCTTGCGTTAATAATAAATAAAGGCAGGGAAGAATATTTAAACTAGCGAATTCTTTGTTTTAGTGGTTTGTTAAATTTCCAGTATTCATTGCTGCTAACTTTTTTAATTGATTCCGGAATGTTGTTAGTAATGCCCTTTTTTCAAATCATATTCTTTGAGGAGTAATTTTCTTCATATTTAATTGTAATTACATGCTAAAGAAGATTATTCTAGAAAGAATATGGTATGATGAAAAGGGCGAATGTTAACAACATTCCGGAATAATTTGAAGAAGTTGGCAGCTATGAGTATTTTTTTTTTTAATTGATAGACAAGTAATATTTTCCAGAAAAGTTCTTTAAATGTATTTTCAAGGTTGAACACCTTAAAGGGGAGAAAAGATTAAACAATTACAAAATTAAAGAGGTTAAGACTAATAACAATGCTTTTACAAAAACCCCTGCAAACAAGCACGAATCTCTTATTCTTCATAAAATATGAAGGATTTTAACCAATTAAAATTTTGATTAATCTGCTTACTTGCCAACTCCACTGTTTTTACCAGTAGACTACCGTTTTTTTTAGCTATTTCTACTTGTCTGCTGTTTTTAGGAGCTTACAAGAAAAATTGTAAAATTGAGCAATTTTACTGGAAAATATATAGAGGAAAATATACAGAGAATACATATAATAATGAAATGAGGCTTATTAAATGTATTTGTAAAAATTACAATATTGATTTTAATTAACTCAAAACAAACTTAAATTTTTGGATTTTTTACTTCCATCACCCTACTACCGTAAGTAATGGAAGTTACAGAGCTGACAACCTAATCCGGCAAATTGTTAGTACCGCCCCTTTTTCTACACCAGTCATTTCTTAGAGTTTTTTCTTCTTAATTCATAGTAAATACATTTGAAGAAAATTGCTTTAAAAATTAAGTGGTGTAGAAAAAGGGGCGGTACTAACAATTTGCCGGATTAGGTTGGCAGCTCTGGAAGTATTGTATTCGGTCCAAAAATTCGATATCGAGATTTCACCTGATTTACACGTTTTAAGCTCCCCTGAGTCCAAAAAAGTGGTTTTGGCAATTGGTAAGTGTGTGTGTGTGTGTGTGTGTGTGGAATCTCCAGGCTATCATATCTCCGAAACTAATAAAGATAGAACTACAAAACTTCAGAATTAAGACAGGTCTGGTGTACAGATGCATTTTCCAAATGTTGATAAAAATTGAAAAACCGGAAGTGGGACATCAGAAACCAGAAGTGGGACCGTAAGTCCGTATCTCAAAACCGGCTTTAACGATTTTCTTCAAATTTGCTATATAAACATTCTATTAGAAGTCCTTTCGAATGATATAGTTGTTTAGTTCAGGAAAATCGATAGGCGTCCTGTATAAATAACTCAATTTCAGGTCTCGCAAGCGCGTTCCTTTAAAAACATCTTTACGGATTTTTTTCAAACTCGCCATTTTAACTCAATTTTCTCAAAAAAAAAAAAAAAAAAAAAAGTCTGGTGTGAAACAACCACACGGCTTCCATTGCCCACTATTACACGTATTATATGCATTCTTTAGAAATAATGTGTTCAGCGAACACGTAAAATTGACCTAACGAAGTAGACACCAAACAAATTTCCTATAATGAAAGCTAATATGTGTGCGTGTATGTGTGTGTGCATGCATGTATGTATAAATATATATATATATATACATATGTAAACATGTAAAACAGAATTTATATAGCGAGTTAAAAAATAAGGGGGGGGGGGGGAATGAGTTATTTTTTCAAACACCAATTTCCGAGATCTAAAACTGACCTACCTAATCAGGATGACTGTTATTTTTCCTGTAACAACCACTTAATACATGAGAAAGGATATCTAAAATGGATTTATGCAACAATTTTCAAGAAAATCGTTAGAGCCGTTTTTGAGGTACCAACTTTTACCAAAACTTGGCGTACTCAATTATTGAACGGAAAACAATAATTACATACAAAAGCATATTTAAAAGTGAGTTACTATAGCGAGTTAGAAAATAATCCGTACAGCCGTTTTTAAAGGCACGACTTGCGAACCTGAAATTAAGCTATTTATACAGGGCGCCTGTACACCAGAATTTCATCTGTACACCAGACCTGCCTCAATGCTGAAGTTTCGTAGTTTTATCTCTATTAGTTTAGGAGATATCGTAACCAGAAGATTTCGTTCGTACATACATACATGCACACACATACACACTATTGCCAAAAACTACTGATTTGGACTCAGGAGACCTTAAAACGTGTAAATCAAGCGAAAACTCGACATTGAATTTTTGGACCGAATACAATACTTCCATTACCTACGGTAGTGGGATAATGAAAGTAAAAATGCATATAATTCGTGAAATAGTGGGTAATGGAAGTCGTGTGGTTTTTCACACTAGATTTGTAAATAATGCTTTGTAATTAAATAGTATATTTACATAATCATTGTGAGTGTATTTTCAGTCAGATAAGATAATTAAAAACTGAATTTTGATCCTCATTATCTTATAAAAATCTGGAGAACATTTTAATTTCTAAATGCAGTGAAAATTTAGTTTAACAATTTTATGAATAACAATTTAATTGTTATTTTCTTAATGAAGCAAAATCTGCTATAAATGTAAAAATTTGTGTTTAAGTAAATATCATAGACAATATTTTTTTTTCCTAATTTTTAGGATTTGAAATTAATTCTTTAATACACATAATCTCAATATTTTATTTGTTTTCGTTTGAAAGATGAGTGATTTTTATTTAAAGATTATGGAAAATATTTTGTAAATATTCATATATTTTTCTTTTTGTCTACTATATATTTATATAAATTCAGTCTCTATCGTTAAATTTACAAAATCTCTACTGTTTTTTTTTTTTTTTTTTTTCCCGATAAAATCTACTGATTTTTAAAACTGATATGTTGGCAAGTATGAATCATCTCAAATATTATGAGACATGCTAGTCATTGTTTTTTTTTTTTCCTAACTAATCTTCCTCCACAAATATTATGAGGCAGCTTAATCAAATAGAGACTCGTTTTCCTCTTCAGATATTACCAGACAGGTTAGTCAGGCAAATAATCTTGACTATCCTGCCTCTTCAAATATTCTTTGAAAATTGACTACCTTTCTTAGTCAGATACCTGAGATCTGTTGACTAACTTTCTTAATCAAGTGTAGATTCTGACTAAAATGCCTTGTCTTTGAAACTGCGGTTGTTGACTAACCTTCCTGGTCAGATAATTATGATTGTCGACTAGCCTTCTTTGTCTGATAATATTAACCTTCCTAGTCTGGAGTAGTGTTTTGGTGACTAGTTCAGCAAGTACACTTTTTAGTTTTGGAGACTAGTTCAGCAAGTACACTTTTCAGTTTTGGTGACTAGTTCAGCAAGTACACTTTTTGGCTAGTCAGCTATTTTGGTTAGTCAATTCTGTATTGTCAGTTGAGCATTTTGCCAGGTCACTGTGACCAATTTATTTTTCTGTGTGTTGAGACTTTAGACTATCTCATGTTCTTTCATGTGATGGTAGTCCAGTACAGTCTAGCACACACCATCGATGATCCAAATCGTTCGATTGCGTTTGCCTCCAGACTACTTACAACTCATTTTTCTTCTAACTGGCACTATTCGGTCATTTTCAAAATTTTTTTACTTCTGCAAATTTATTATATTAATTCTGTAGTTTTACGGGGAATTTTCAGAATAAAATGATGAAATGAGCGAATACTATCAGACATAAGTTGTCTGGATAAGTTCATCTTTAAAGCACTGGCTCATTGTGCTGAGAACCCGAGTTCGATTTCTTGCCTAGTCCCATTTAGCTCTTGTTAAAATTAATTAGGC